>ML280287.1:0-27246 GCA_005239495.1 Nicotiana undulata
AAGTAGCAGAGAAAGAAGAGAGAGTTTGAGTGTGAGTGTGTGTTCTGAACTTAGTGTTCGTGTTGAGAAGTAAAACTAGAGTGTTTATATAGTAGTTCAAAAGTAGAGCAAATAAGGTGAAAGAATCAACCTCAATCAATTAAGGAAGTCACAGAATCCAATCACATAAGGGTTCAGAATAAACCCCCCTTAATTAAGGGCAATTAGCCAAATGGTAATAATAGGGATTAATTAAGGCAAAAAGTTCAAATCAAATTAGGGAGTTCAAAATAGACTCCTTGCTCAAATGGTAATACAAGGATTAATTAAGGAAAGAGGTTCAAATCAAACCAAATAAGGGAGTTTAGAATAAACTCCTTGATCAAATGTTAATAATCAAGGGTCTAATTAAGGAAAGAAGTTCAAACCAAACCAAATAAGGAATCAGTAAGAATCCACAAATATACGGGCAATCACCTAAGGCAGGGATGACTAATTAAGGTATTAAACAAAGAAACAGGCAAGACTCAGCATACAAATCTCTAATAGAGCAAATCAATCAGCCAAAATTTCAAAATAATACTGATTTCTGGAAAAAAATATCAACTTCCACAAATAGAAAATAGGCTAAGTAAATTTCACAAAAATACGAAAAATAGTCGGAAAACATATGCGAACCCTAATAGAGATTAATTAGGGAAATAATCACAGAATAATGGTTTTGACAAAGGAAAATGTTTAAGTCCCAGAAATAGGGCAAGGTAACATGATTGGTAACACAGAAAAATGCCCAGAATTGAAGCAAAGTTAGAAAAAGCCAGAGTATCATACAAAATCAACTAGGTTTAAGTACTTTGCACAGATCGGTCAAGAAGATGAAGGGAGAATCGATTAAGCATTTAGAAGTCAGAAAACCTTTGAAAAACAACTCGTAATGAACCCTAGTTTAGGGAAATGTCGGAAAATCAGTTAAAACCAGATATTTTCAGGGAATGACATGTGATAATGCTCGATTCATCTCAGATATATACATATCTGGAAATGATCGAAGGTAATAGACTAGGGTTTTTAGAAAACATAATAGAGATGAGAACATAGGTTTAGAAACCATAGATGCGTAATAAAATAAAGAAAGATCTCTTACTCATAGTCGAGCGAATGGCCTGAGACAGGCTATTAAGAAAAGTTTTATCCCAGAATCGCTTGGGTTCCTTGAGATCCTCTCAAGGATCTAAAAGCCAAAGAACCATAGTAAGTAGGAGGTTAGGATCGGCTGGAGAAGACAAGGAAACATCACAAGACTGAGATATACGCCGGTGACGGCGCTTGAGAACTAGTGTTTAGTTGAGAGAGTTGAGAGAAGGGAGAAGGGGTGACGACGGGTGAGAGGTGAAAAATGAGAGAATTTGGGGGGGGGGGGGTCGTTTAGGTTTAATTTAGGTAAGGGAGATCTGGACCGTTGATCTGAATGATCAACGGTCAGGATTTGATGGAGGTATTGGGTCGGGCAGGTTCATGTTTGGGCCTAAGGGGATTTGGAAAAATTAAAAGGGGGTTTTTAGGCTGGTCTCTTGGGTTAAGTCTGAAAATAAGGGACTATTTATTAAATACCCAAGTAATTAAATAAAACAATAATTTATAAAATAATTAATAAATTATAAAAATAATTTTCATGCATAGAAATGTTTTAAAATAATTATTTAATATTTTAAAATACAGTGGACCATTTTCTGCCAAAATAATGCAATAGCGTATGTGTGAGCTATAACCGCAAAGTTATTGCAATTGTAACCAAAAAGTGTAAATTTGGCCATTTGTGAAATAATTTGAACTTATTATGACTATAAATAGAAAAATTAAATCATGAAATGCTATAAAGTCATTTGTGATGCAATTTTGTAATTATTTATAAAATACTGGGATAAATTAATTTAAAAATGTAGAAATTATGGAAAAATACCAATTGATGCTAATGCATAGTTTTAAAGGTATATATGCATTTTAAAAATATTCTAGGGAAAATTGGGTATCAACAACTGCCCCTCTTTATCCGGAAAGAATGAAAGAGTTGTCAGGTAAAGATATGATAGCCAATTTTGACCGAGCGAGATGGTTTGAGAGATTTAGGCCGCACTCTGGTTTCCGAGCTGCTTACATATCCCTGGTTATACAGGAATCAGGTCATGTGTAGTTCTGGATTAATCGGCGGAATATACCGATGAAGTCATCACAAGAACGGACACGAGATCTTGGGATAGGTGAAATAATGGTTGTGGTGAGCGGTCAAGTTTGAGATAGATGAAGGAATCAGAGCGGGATTGTTCCTATTGGGACGACGATTGATTGTTGGGTAACCTGCAAATAAAGAGATGCTACGAGCATATATTTATGCGAATTCCCTTCGGACCATGAGAGTTGTCTTTGGACACTGGAGGATGACATCCTTAGACCATGATGTCCTGGGCCATGATTTGTTCAGTGATGGATTCGCAGGCCATGAAATGGTGTTCTCGGGCCATGAAGATGGTGCCTCCGAACCATGACACCTTTGAATAATGATATGCAAATTTGAGAGATCCTTAGGCCATGACATGGTGTCTTCCGGCGATGAGGATGATTCCTTTAGATTATGACGCCTTTAGAAAAGTTGGCAATATTTTAACCCATGAGATGCAATAATATGATGTCAACAAGACAAGGCTTAGTCTTGTGTAATTGAGGGCATAGCTTAGCCCGAAGGAGAGAAAAATAGATAATTCCGAAGAGACAACGCTTAGTCTCGACGAAAAATGTAAATTGGAGGCTAAGCTTAGCCTTATGCATGTATGGAGACAAAGCTTAGTCTCATGAAGGATACGGGACAGGGCTTAGTCCAATGGAGGCAGGGCTTAGCCTCATGCAAGTATAGATGTAGAGCTTAATATCATGCAAGATGCGGGACAGGGCTTAGTCCCATGCAGATGAAGGCAGAGCTTAGCCTTATGCTGCTACGGAGGCAGGGCTTAGCCTCATGCAAGTGTGGAGGTAGAGCTTAACCTCATGCAAGATGCGGGACATGGCTTAGTCCCATGCAGATGAAGGCAGAGCTTAGCCTTATGCAGATATGGAGGCAGGGCTTAGCCTCATGCAGATGCGGGACAAGGCTTAGTCCCATGCAAGATGAAGGAAGAGCTTAGCCTTATGCAGATATAGAGGCAGGGCTTAGCCTCATGCAAGTATGGAGACAGAGCTTAGTCCATGCAGGATGCGGGACAGGGTTTAGTCCCATGGAGGCAGGGCTTAACCTCATGCAAGTATAAAGGTAGATCTTAACCTCATGCAAGATGCGGGACAAGGCTTAGTCCCATGAAGATGAAGTCAGAGCTTAGCCTTATGCAGCTATGGAGGCAGGGCTTAGCCTCATGAAAGTGTGTAGGTAGAGCTTAACCTTATGCAAGATGCGAGACATGGCTTAGTCCCATGCAAATAAAGGCAGAGCTTAGCCTTATGTAGATATAGAAGCAGGGCTTAGCCTCATGCAAGTATAGATGTAAAGCTTAACCTCATGAAAGATGTGGGACAAGTCTTAGTCCCATGCAAATGAAGGTAGTGCTTAGCCTTATGCGGTGAGTTTCTTAGCTGGTAGCAGATTTCAGTATCGCGGTTGTTATGTGTGACTTCGAGGAGCGCATGTTCTTCTTTCCTGCATCCAAAGAAAAATTGTGAGTTCTGAAAAAAAGGGAGAGGTCAGTCTGTGCCTCCGACGACTTGCTTGACTTGCTTGCTCAATCTAAAGATCCTATTAAAATCATTGGGTAGCGTTGGCTAAACAGAGTTATTTTACAGGCAAGCATGCATAGTTTTCGAAGACATAGTAAAGAATGTTATTTTAGAAATTGGTTAGATGAACCGGTGACTGTGACACGATCCGAGACATTGCGACTTCTCTTGCTGTGGAATTTTGAGGGTCCTCCTCAAAATTATGCCCAGTTAGATGGATTAGCATCTCTAACTGTTGCACATACTGCGATTGGCTGAACTTGCTTCGGAATTTTGAGGGTCCTCTTCAAAATTCTGCCCCAGTTTCAGATTGTGGGGGGAATAAATTTTTTATTGAATTACGACCAAACCCACAGGGCTGCCTACATATCCCCTCTTAAACGGGAATTTGGTTGAGCATAATTCAAAGCATAAAGAGTTACACATAATATCACTTGATTGCATCTGAATTGATCGGTTTTGGCCATACTTCTTCGTCCATTTCTGCATGGATTGAGAGCTCCTCTTGTCAATACTATCTGAACCATATAAGGACCTTGCCAGTTGGGAGCGAATTTCCCTTTGGCTTCAACCTGATGCGGAAATATCTTCTTCAATACCAGCTGCCCCGGTGTGAACTGTCTGGGCTTGACTCTTTTGTTGAAGGCTCTGGACATTCTATTCTGATAGAGTTTCCCGTGACACAATACATTCATCATTTTTCCATCTATGAGGGCTAGCTGCTCATAACGGCTCCTTATCCATTCTGCATCGCTGAGCTCAGCTTCTTGTATGATTCTCAAAGAAGGAATCTCCACTTCAGCAGGAATAACAGCTTCTGTACCATAAACCAACAAGTAGGGAGTTTCCCTGGTTGATGTGCGGATTGTGGTACGATATCCCAACAAAGCGAATGGCAGCTTCTCGTGCCACTGTTTGTGATTTTCTACCATCTTTCTCAGTATCTTCCTGTTATTCTTGTTGGCAGCTTCTACAACTCTATTCATCGGAGGTCTATAGGCGGTGGAATTCTTGTGCTTGATTTTGAAAGTCTCACACATGGCCTTCATCAGATCACTGTTGAGATTGGAGGCATTTTCAGTGATTATTGATTCCGAAACTCCAAACCGGCAAACATGTAAGGCCCCGAAAAATTTTGCCAAGCAATATAGGATTTCGGGGTGCCAGGTAGACTAATTAAATATTATATGTGCTTTTAATATGATGTAAATGAATTGGATGTGGTGAATAAGTGTATGAGTCATATAATAAGTAATGTGAGGTCCAAGGGGAAGCCTAAGTCTAAGACAAATGGGAATATTTCATAACAGGCTAAAATTCCAAAGGTATTTGCACCGATCCACACTTTGAACGAGAATATCTAGTTATGTATAAGGTATTATGTGATGAATAACCTATCAAATTAAAGGTCTTCGAGTCTAGTTTACAACGTTTCAAACCGTTTGTCATTTGGACATTCCTACACAAAGTTATGATCAAATTACCAAAAGCTGGATTTGCGACCATTTTTGCGATCGCGAAACAACTATGCGGACCGCATTTGTGTCGCATAATGGGGCAGAATCGGGCAAAGCCATTATGGTGTCGCATGTTGATTATGCTATAGCATAGTTGATTATGCTATAGCATAATGATTGTGCTGCAAGAATGCTGCCCACATGTTGATTATGCTATATCATAGTTGATTATGCTGTCAATTATGCTATAGCATAATTGACTTCGGGGGTCATTTTTTAAACTTTTCATATCTGAACCCACTTTGATAAATAAGCTTTGGGCTTCATTTGGGACTATTTTTACACTAAATCTAGAGAGAGGTGAGAGCATTTTAGAGAGAGAAAGAGGGAACCTAGCCTCCTAATCATCAATCTTGCACAAATTCTCAAGAATCAAGCTTGCTAATCTCTAGCTCACTATCTTCCGGGTAAGTCCTACTTATAATATTTCATATGTGAGATTATGAGATAAAAAATGTAATGTGGATTGAGAAATAGGCCATGCATGTGATTAACTTACCATAACCTAGTAAAGGGAAGTAAGTTAGAGTAATCTTTCACTAAAAAGGTTTATTAATCTAAGGGATCACATAGTGTTTGATAAAATGCCCAAATGAGTTCATGATTCCTAATTCTAAGTTTAAACATGTCATCTTGTAAATTAGATGGAAGGCGATAGAAGGTCTGGTGGTTTGAGAATAGATATTAAAGGGAAATTCCGACTCGAGGTATGTATGGATGACTTTAATCTTTGAAGAGTCACCTTGTTGGTGTCCGAGCATTTGGTATGAGTTTCTTGCTTGAGCATATGTGAATTGATTGTTCTAATGTGTTGAGACATATGATTCTATTCTCTGATTGTCCTAGTTGATTGCCATACCACCATGTTATATGAGATTGTGAAAATGGTGATTCCTTATGCTTACTATATCATGTGCAAAGCTCGTTAACTGTTGAATACCTCGGTATGAAAGGATGTACTACCAAACGAAAGAAATGATAACGAATCCAATTGTTGAATGTATCTAAGTGCTAAATGTTGTGTAGTAAATAATGGAAAGGAAACATGGATAAACTAATTGAGCTATATATGTTGATGGCATACCCTATATGACCCACTGTTTGATAAAGATTTCGGTGGCCTTGATTTCATATGGTTATTTGGTTGGTATGAATGAATATCCTTGATGATGAGAATCTTTGTGATTGAATTGTTGGTCGATGTTGCTATTAAATACATTGTTGAACGTATCAAAGTGCTAAAGGCTGTGTAGCAAATGATGAAAGTAAATATGGACTGATTTTATTGAGTTAAATGATTGTGGATACACCATATATGAATTACTGATTGGTAAGGATCATTTTGCCTTGATTTCATATAGTTATTGGTTGATATGAACTTATGTTCTTCATGATGAAGATCCTTGTGATTTAATTGTTGGTGCTTGTTGCTGTGAAATGTGATTGTACGGTGGGATCGAGTTGCGCGCCGCAACATGAAGTAATAAGGGTGGAGAGGTAATAAGGGTGAAATGTGATTATACGGTGGGATCGGGTTGCGCGCCGCAACACAAAGTAATAAGGGTGGAGAGGCAATAAGGGTGAGATGTGACTGTATGGTGGGATCGGGTTGCGCGCCGCAACAGATGAAAAATTTAAATGAGTAATTGTGAAACCTTCATTGTGATTTTCTGTATTTCTGTGTGGTATTTGTTTGGTTTCCCTGACTGTCTTCTATTTGTGTACTGTTTGATTCTACTTAGAATGAAGCTTGTTCATACATACCAGTACTATTCAATGGTACTAACGTCCTTTTTTACGGGGGCGCTACATCTTTTACATGGATGTAGGTGGTTCTATAGCAGGTAGTTTCGACCGCCGATAGTGGTGCCTCCTCTTCATCCTTTCAGCAGTTCTGGTGAGTCCCATTTCCTCTCGAGGCCATGTGTAGTCTATATCATCTTCTTTTGTATATGTTGTGTCTTTAAAGGTATAGCCGGGGCCTTATCGCCGGCAAATCTATGTAAACTCCTAGTATTCTTAAAGGCTTCGTAGGCACTATGTGGGTCGTATATATATATTTTTTGGGCAGTAGTTGTATTTACTCGTAATCATGGACTGAATCGGAAATGTTGCATGTAGCTTGTATCTTTTGGGATTATCAAATGTTAAAATGTTAAAAGGAGAAATGAACTAAAGTTGTAAGTCCATCCTTTGATTTAATTTGCTATTTCATATAGAATATTGTATATCATAAACACGGGGTAATGCGTTGGGCAGGAAAGGCAATCCAGGTCCGCTTGAACGGGATCATCCAGTTAGGCGCCGGTCTCGTCCCTCGGTTTTGGGGCGTGACAAAACAATCTGGTCGCGGATGAAGTCCGCCACGAATTTCTTAGTCACTGCCTTGTAAGATGATGCTTCGATCCATTTGGTGAAGTAATCAATAGCTACCAAGATGAATCGGTGCCCATTTGAGGCGGTGGGCTCGATTGGACCAATGACATCCATGCCCAGGCGGCGAATGGCCAAGGCGAGCTAGTTGCATCGAGCTCATTTGGCGGTACTTTTATCATATCTGCATGTACTTGACATTGGTAGCATTTCCGAACATACTGGATGCAATATGTCTCCATGGTCAACCAGGAATAACCGGCCCTAAGTATCTTTTTGGCTAAGACAAAGCCATTCATATGCGGGCCACAAGTCCCAGCATGTATTTCCTCAAGTAGTTTAGAAGCTTCTTTCGCAGCGACACACCTTAGCAATCCTAAATCAGGAGTTCTTCTGTACAGGGTTCCTCTTTTGTGGAAGAAACTGTTGGAAAACCTCCGAAGCGTACGTTTCTAAGTATGATTTGCATGCTCCGGGTATTCTCCCTTTGACAAATATTCTTTGATGTCGTGGAACCAAGGTTTCCCATTTGTTTCTTCTTTAACATGAGCACAATATGCTGGCTGGCTATGGATCTTGACTGGGATAGGATCAATGAAGTTCTTGTCTGGATGCTGTATCATGGATGACAAAGTGGCCAATGCATCGGCAAACTCGTTCTGGATTCTGGGAACATGCCGAAACTCTATCTTCGTGAACCTCTTTCTAAATTCATGCACATGGTGAAGATATGGAAGTATCTTTGAATTCTTGGTGGCCCATTCTCATTGTACCTGGTGCACAAGCAAATCTAAATCACTGATTACGAGAAGCTCCTGAATATTCATGTCGATGGCCATGTTGAGTCCTAGTATGCAAGCTTCGTACTCCGCCATGTTATTGGTGCAGGGAAATCTGAGTTTAGCAGAGACCGGATAATGTTGGCCAGTTTCCGGTACTAAGACAACTTCAATGCCGACTCCTTTGAAATTTGCCGCTCCGTCAAAGAACATCCTCCAACCGTCATAGGATTCAGCAATGTCTTCTCCTATGAATAAAACCTCTTCTTCGGGAAAATACGTTTGCAGGGGTTCGTATTCTCCTTCCACAGGATTTTTAGCAAGATGATGTGCTAGTGCCTGCCCTTGATCGCTTTCTGAGTTACATAAACAATATCGAATTCACTCAGCAGGATTTGCCACTTAGCCAACTTGCCGGTGGGCAAGGTTTTCTGAAGGATAAATTTTAAGGGATCCATCCTTGATATGAGATATTTTGTGTAGGCACAGAAGTAGTGCCTTAGATTTTGAGCAATCCAGGTCAGAGCGCAACAGGTACGTTCCAACAGAGAGTACCGCACTTCATATGTAGTGAACTTCTTACACAGGTAATAGATAGCTTGTTCCTTTCTTCCTGTCTCGTCATGCTGCCCCAGAACGCAGCCGAAGGCTCCATCTAGCAATGCAAGGTAGAGTAGCAAAGGTCTACCTGGCTTTGGCGGGACCAAAACTGGTGGTGTTGATAAGTACTCCTTGATCTCGTCGAAAGCCCTTTGACAATCTTCGCTCCAACTATTTGTTGCATCTTTCTTCAACATCTTGAAAATCGGCTCACATATGACTGTGGACTGGGCTATGAACCAGCTGATGTAATTTAGCCGTCCCAAGAAACTCATTACATCTTTATTACTCTTTGGCGGTGGCAGCTGCTGGATGGCTTTGACTTTTGATGGATCCAGCTCTATCCCTCAGCGGCTGACGATGAACCCAACCAACTTTTCGGTAGGAACCCCGAATGCACACTTTGCAGGGTTTAGTTTCAGGTTGTATTTCCGCAAATTGTTTGAAGAACTTCCTCAAATTTGCTATATGATTCGTGTCTTTCGTGGATTTGATGATGAAATTATCCACATACACCTCGATCTCCTTATGTATAATGTAATGAAAAATGGTAGTCATAGCCCGCATGTAGGTGGCTCCATCATTCTTTAGGCCAAATGGCATCATCTTATAGAAGTACACGCCCCATGGTGTAATGAAAGCGGTTTTCTCAGCGTCCTCCTCGTCCATCCAGATCTAATGGTAACCGGCGAAACAATCCACAAATGACTGGAGTTCATGTTTGGCACAATTGTCGATTAAGATGTGTATGCTGGAAGCGGGAATCATCCTTTGGGCTACCTCTATTGAGATCCCGATAACCGACACAAACCCTGACCTTCCCCTCCTTCTTTGTAATTGGCACGATGTTGGCTAACCAAGTTGGGTATTCAACCGCCTTGAGGACCATGGCCTTGATTTTCTTAGTAACCTCCTCCTTGATTTCAAGACTCATATCAGGCTTGAATTTCCGGAGCTTCTGCTTCACTGGTGGACACATTGGGTTTGTGGGCAGCTTGTGAGCCACAATGGATGTACTTAACCCGGTCATATCATCGTACGACCATGAAAAGATGTCCTCGTATTCCTTCAGGAACTTTGTGTCCTCTTCTTTTTCTGACGGCGAATGGTGAATGCTGACGCGGGTCTCCTTGACAGTTTCAGGATCTACCAAGTTGATTACTTCTGTTTCGTCCAGGTTGGACTTAGGCTTGTTCTCAAACTCTTTTACTTCTCTGATAATTTCCTCGGGTATGATATCTTCTCCCTCTGAATTACTATCCTTTTGTTGCGTTGTCTCATTACATGTCACAGTCGTCGGTTCATCAAGACAAGAAATAGTAATGCTGTATGAATAAATATATGAGAGGAAAAAATGGTAATAATAAATATCAATTCATCGAAACATAAAACGATTTTCAATTTAAATAATGTTTTGGAATACTGGAGATCTTATTTAAAATAAAAATTCAAAAAGGAAATCATTTTCTTAGCAATAAAAAATAAACAGTGTTGTTTTAGCCTTGCTACTAGGGACTCGTCGAGCCCTGGATGGTCTGACAGTCCAATTCCTGAGGGATGATCCTTTCCCCACAGCTCGGATGGTAGGTCCTTCCTCTTCCTCCTCCTCGACGATTACACAACAGTCCATGTCTTCATCCTCCAGGAACAGGTTTCTTAAGTCTGTCAGTGCTTCTTCCTCTTCTGAACCCCAAACGATGTCGTCCTGTTGGAAGGTCTGATTCAAATGCGGTACAGGCTGCTCAAGTGGATGGTAAGGACCACGCCACAATGGTGACCAGTTTTTATACTCTCGCCAGATGTATTGATATCCCAAGCCAAAAGTAGTACCATGACGCCTCAGCTGTATTTTCTTAGAAATGCCTTGAAGGTTTTTGACGAGACCCTTGCCAGGCTCATACCCACTCCAATTCATCGTACTTGCTATCTTACTGTCCCACCACTTATATTTGTCGATTGCATTGACCCGCTCGATGTGATGATAAGTTTCTCCACTGAGTCTTTTTCTATCCTCAACTACCGGGATAGTTTGACGATTGTAAATGGGGTTGCTCCAATCTCCATGGATAATCACCTCTTGATGATTCCACTCAAACTTTACCGCTTGATGCAAAGTAGATGTCACAGCCCCAGCGGCATGTATCCATGGTCGTCCCAACAATAGATTGTAGGATGCAGATATGTCCAGCACCTGGAACTCGACATCAAACCATGTAGGCCCCATTTGTAGGCAGAGATTAATTTCTCTGATGGTAGCCCGCTGATACCCGTCGAATGCCTTCACGTTCATGGTCCCCTTTCAAATTTCATACAGGCCTTTGCCCAACCTCTTCAGTGTTGTTAGCAGGAAAATATTACGGCGGGATCCACCATCGATCTGAACCCTGATAATGAAGTAGTCTTTGCATTGCACGGTAATATGCAGTGCCTTATTATGACTCAAACCTTTAGGTGGCAATTCATCCTCGTGGAAAGTGCTATTGTCTCTAATACCTGCCCCACCATGTTAGCCATCTCTCCGCTCGTGATGTTATTAGGCACATATGCTTCATTCAAGACTTTCATTAGAGCGATCCTATGTGATTCTGAATTCTGCAGCAGTGACAAGATAGATATCTAAGCAGGAGTCTTGTTTAGATGATCTACGACTGAGTATTCCCTTGCTTGTACTTTCCTCCAAGGGTCGTCTGGGCCTGTTTCAATGACGGGAGTTCTGTTAGAGGCATGTTTGGTGGATTCTCCTAAATGCTCTGGTGTTTAGACTCTTCCGGTCCTAGTCATCCCTTGTGCAACACCAGCTTCTTCTATTTTAGTCTTTCCTCTTCTTCTAGATTCAGCCACATAATCCCAGGGCACAACCTTGGTGTCGGAAGGTGGTGTAGTTGAGACTAACACTGTAAATGGCTTGGCTACCTTCACATCAAATAGAATAGGTGTCACTGCGGGTGGTGCTACCTCAACCTCGAACGGGACTGATGTAGTTACCGCAACCTCCACTAGCGGTTGTATCTGTACGATAATGGGATTGAGTGTAACTGCGGGCTTCTTGGGATCATCAACCTCTTTGATTAGCCCGATTGATCCCTCCGGATCCCATTCTTCATCCATCTCTATCACATTGACGCCTTCACCCCTGTGATCTGCGAGGGGGTTATTGCGAACATTAGGTGTAGCCTCCTTTGCCTGGATGATTTTGTTGTCAATCAAAGCCTGGATTTTGTCCTCCAATGTGCGACACTCGTCGTATGTCCTTTCATGCCCGAATGGTATGCACAAGTCTTGTTTGGGTTAACCCATTGGGATGAATTTTTTCTGGCCACAGCAGGGATGGGAGAGACGTAACCGGCAGCCTTTAGCCTTTCATACAGCTGGTCGATGGGTTGAGCAATGTATGTATATTGTTTGGGCAGTCTGCGGTCGAAGTTAGTTCGAGGCCTTGGGAAGTTTTGACGGGTTGGAGGTGAATGAAAATGAGATGGTTGGGAGTTATAAGTGTGATAGACAGGGGCTAGTTGGGAATATTTGGGAGATGAAGGTTATTATATAGGTGGAGGTGAAGGTTGATATGTGGGTGGAGGTGATGGTTGATATGTTGGTGGAGGTGCTTGATATGCAAGTGGGGAGGTTCGATACACGAATGGAGTTTTGGGTCCTTGTGCAACAATTACCGCTCCCACGTCCTTCTTCTTAGATATACCACCAGACCGCAATGCATTATTGGTGGCCTGCAGTGCCTCAACGTTTGTGACCATACCTCGTTTGATGCCTTCTTCGATCCTTTCACCATGTTTGATGATGTCAGAGAACTTGTGGTTTTCAATGACCATCAGTCTTTCATAGTATTACAGATCCTGAGCTCTGACGAAGAACTTGTTCATCTGCTCTTCGTCCAACGCCGACCTGACTTTGGCTGCTTCCGACCTCCAATGAGTAGCATACTCACGGAAGGTCTCAGTAGGTTTTTTCTTGAGGTTCTAAATGTAGAAGACATCTGGTGCATTCTCTGTGTTGAACTTGAACCGGTCCATGAAATCAGACAAATACTCACCCAGTTAGACCACTTCTTAGGATCCTGGCTGATGTACCAGGACAAGGCATCTCCTGTAAGAATCCTCATAAAAAGTTTCATCCGGATCTTCTCATCTTTTCCGACTCCGACAAGCTTGTCACAATAAGTCCTTAGATGAACCCAAGGATCACCTGTTCCATCAAACATCTCGAACTTAGAAGTTTTGTAACCCTCCGGCAGTTCTACATACGGCTGTATGCATAGGTCTTCATAGTTCAGACCTTCTATCCTCTTGTCTCCTTCCACGCCTGAACTCGGCCGGTCAACTTCTTGAGTTCCTCAGCCAGGTTCTTGATGATCATGTCCTTCTCACTGGATTCTGGTGTATAAGAGATGGGTTGAGTGGAGTAAGGTCTCCACGTATATGGGGTTGTTTTGGTGGCATGGAGCTTGAGTATAGTGGTGATCATTGGTGGAATTTTGGGGTTCAAGAATGACTGGTAGGGTGTTTCGTGGAGTGTGGCTGGTGTTTTGTTGGCATTGTGGTGGGATGGTTTGATTTTGTGGTGGAGTTGTGTAATGGTGAGGTGCAGGAGGATTTTGTGGGTGCTTGTTGGGTGTGTTTTGAGGTGGTGCGGGGTTCTGAGTGTTTGGATGACTGACGTTTGGGACGCTGAGTGAGAAGGACAGGTTTGCTATGTTCCGGACATGCTCGAGTTCTCCTTGGAGTTTCAGTATTCTCTGTTCGAGTTGCGAAACAGCTTCATTCGGGACCTGAGTACCCCGACTATCATAAGCCTCTGTATGCTCAAATGGTGTAGTGTTTTCTTTCCTTATGTTGATCAAATCCTCCATCTTTCCTTTTCCCTTGCCTTTAGGTGGACTAGGAGGAGGAGAAGGTGGAGGTCCCCTGGATTATGTATGATATGCTGATGATGCCAGTATGCACGAACCAACCTTTGGGGAATGGGAATAATCAAAAGAAAGAAAGAAAATAAAAACAAAAGGTAGCCAAGTCAGTAAGGGTTCTGAAAAAGGCATTTGCAGTATTTAAACATGTATTGCAGAAATGTAAATTCGTGTCCTAATTTGGGAGTCTCGTTGTGCCCGAGGTAGGCCTAGCGAAAAGTTGATTTGGAGAACTTAGATGCCAGTAAATGCCTAATTTCATTAATATAAAAATTGACAAATACCAAAACGATAGTAATAAAGATAATTCACTAATGGCACTTGACCTTATTACATTTTGGAAAGCAAATAAATCTAGCATACTTGGTCCTAGAGGGACCTTCCCCAGACTCGATCTTCTGGATTCCATCAAACAGATTCCCCAGCTCGCGCACACCCAACAGCAGGTAGGCTCTAGCCAAGTGTCCTCCCTCGCTTCCTTCAGCCTTCTGGAAATCTTCGATCCTCTTTATGATTTTTCCCTCCAGCTCCACTAAGCCTCGCTCTATATATTCCAACCTTCTATTGGAGGTGATAGCCATTTCCTCCCATTTCTCGATCAGCCTCATATTTGTCTCGTGTATTTCCCGATGCTCATTCTCGGATTCATGGACCCTCTTGAGTAGTCTGTTGTATTTAACTTGAGCCTCAACATCTTCATCTATGATCATATTCCCTTGACTGGTTCCTGGCTTCAATATCCCTTATAGGTTGTCTTCTAACCATGCCAGGTAGAGAGGTGCACACCTAGCGCGATACCTATCTGGCGCAATGGTGTTTTTATCCACGATGATCTTGCAGTGCCACATGTGATGAGCTTGACACTTGTATTGGATGTCGTCATCTTGAAAGTCTGCTCTGAAGTGGATCATCTTTGCAACCCTTAGCACAACCTTCTTCCTATCTGCTTGTCTCATGACTCGGATAGGAACATACGGGTATATTCCCCTCAACCCAATCAACACCAAGTGTGGAGCGTCCCTAGACCTGATTATGAATTCGTCTGTTGGGAACCATTCAAACATCCATTACACTTGTTCGTCGGCCATATTGTCGAAGAACTCTACCCACTCTTTGCACTTTCCAGCTGAGCAAACCTGTCCGGAATGTAAGTCATCCGCTTGGGGTGATAGAAGGCAATATGATCGTTCCAAGCCCTTCGCTGAAATTCTTGGCGATATTGACCCTTTTGAAGATGTTTTAATAACCACAACTGCAGCAACATGTTACAACCCTAGAAATGCTTGATCCTCTTTGACAGCGCTCCAAAGCCCGGTAGGTGTCTGCTAAGACCATAGGGACAATAGTCTATGTTTGTCCATCGATCCCTTCCATCAAAGTCTTGGCAACCATGGCTAGTCTAGTATGGATTCTTTCCCTTTTCATCGGGAACACTATCAGGCCCAAAAAGCACACAATAAAAACGAACACTCTGCGGTGGATGTGACCCAGAGAAGTGATAGAAAACTCTTCATGGAAGGTACGGTAAGATTTTCTATGGCCGTATCTCTCGTACATATATTCGAAGGGTATGTAGGATTTCTTCAGACACTCTAGATCGGCATTTTTCTTCAGCCCTGTCATCTTTGGGAACCCTTTATAAATGTGGTTCTCAGGTACCAATAACCCAGGGCTATCCCAAGTCAGTCCAGCAAGTCCCCCAATTTCTTCTAAGAGTGGTGTCATTTCTATATTCCCGAAACGCAACACAACCCTCTCACTGTCCCAAAACAAGGTTGCAGCTTCAATTAGCATATTGTTCAACTGAATGTCTAGCAGAGAAGGTAAGTTGCCCAATTATTTCCTCACGTGTTTCTTATCACTTGAGGAAAGGTCTTCCCACCAGTCTAGTAGCATTGGTGGAATGTTGCTGACCATACCGAATCTGGGGACCTCGTGCCTCATTTTCTGGAAAACAAAATGGTTAGGCCCTTTCCCCCCACTAGATTCGACTATTTATACATTCATGTTTAGCATATCGACATTTAGTTCTCCAAATTCATGCACAGAGCGTGGTTGCGTCCGTAGGGATTATGGAAACCCCGGTGGACTTTGGATAAGGCTTGTCTTAAAGGGTTATTATATGGACAACATATTAACCCGGCTAGGTTTGACCATGATACATGCACAATTATAATAAGAGTAAGGTTACTATAGGGGTCTAGACTGGTACCCTCAAGCGGACAACTTGAGGGGGAAAGGCACGGAACCGTCGACTGCACTGTTGATCGACAAGTTATACCGCAAATAAGCCTTTTCGAATTTAAGTGTTAATAAATTGGAAGAACGCAACCACTCATCAAGCGTTGCTATAGGATTAGTTTAGGCACGAGTGGAGTATGATGTTGAGCATGATTTATGCAGCAATAAATAACATGTTTTCACGTATTTGCATGCTGTGAGAAGAGATAAATACAACATTTATAATTGAAATATAGTTAAAAAGGAAAACAAAGAAACAAGTCAGTTTCGTATTGAAGGAAATAAATACTTGAAAAATAAACAGTTAAATTCACATAAGAAAAGGGAAAGGGTGCAGGTATCAACAAAGTAAGGCACATTCAGACTAATTCACAAAGAAATTTGTTATGGTAAAAGCCTAGAAATCCCCAGCGGAGTCGCCATGCTGCCGCGCCCCCTTTTTTCTTTTGCGGAGTCGGGGTTTCGACATTATTGGGACAACTCGTTTCCTTTTGGGAAAGGGGTACAAGAAATTGAAGAGTCGTCACCTAACTGATTAAGGTGCGTTAGTGCACCTATTACAAGTGACTCATGAAACCAGTTTGCATTACAAGATATTTGGGTAAGGGCTTGAAATTACTTCGAGGGGAAGGTGTTAGGCACCCCTCGAGGTCCACAACGTTGGGTCCTGGCCAAACTTACTTTCCTGAATTAGCCAATTAACGGATAAGCAGCCTAAGCACACATATGTAAAAGAATAAAAGAGTTTTGACAGATAAACAGTCTAAGCACATATATGTAAAAGGAATAAGGGAAGTCCTAGGTTGGTTAGCCTATAGGATCACATCTGCACAATACCCGGTAATCCTCCTCAACTAGAGGGGCTACACGTGGCATTAGCGCACAGGTCACCATATCCTTTTACTACCCATTACCCTCCCCTTAGCGGTTATAAGCGATTTTAATTAACGAACTCTAAGCGTGCTTTACCCGTCCCTTCCTNAACCCTCCCCTTTTCACTAATTACCCCAATGTCTGTTTACAAAGGATATTATTACAAACCACGATTGAATAAATTACATAAATGAATGTATACTAACTATAAGGAGCCTGAATCAGGCCCAAAGTAAACTTGGGTAATGGCAGGCCTTCAACACAGTCTCAGATGCCAAGAAACTCATAGCCAATAGTGTGTCTTGGTGTGTCAGAGTTCCCTAATGGCATTAGGGATCCCGGGCAATGCTCACACCAAGACCTTTTCACAAATAGGGATTGGTTATGTGCAGTATGGGAGGGCCATCCCCAGTGTGCTAGAGTTCGGAGGAATCTCATGGATTCCTAGGCAGTACACACACTGGAGGGGCAGAACCTAATAGTCTAAGAGTAAAGTGAGAGTGCTTGACATAGTTTTGAAAGACTTAGTAAAAATCAATGTAGAGATAACCTTTAGGAGTGAAAAGATTTTCAGGAATGGAAACAATTTTAAAGAACTACTAAGAGTGGAAACAGTTTTGAAATCAATTGAGAAGAGCCAGTATACAATCACACAGACTCAGAAAGCCCCAAAATTACAATCACTTCACATGAAGCTTTACACACGTGGGTGAAGGGAGTTGGGAACACATAGAGTTCACATTAGGGGCACATGAACAGAGTACAGGGGAGGCATATAGACAACAAATGCACAGAGCACTTAGGAGTCTTAGAGACTTAACAGGTTAGCCCCGATAATAGGCAGTTAAGACATAGAGCAAGGATGTAGTAAAATCATGTTGAAGACAAGGGTGTATTGGACAGAATTAGAATACAATTAGGGCCAATCGAATGCATTAAGAGACTAAGTAACTAACATGGTCATACCAGTTAAGGGGAGTAAGCAGGGACTAAGTAAACATGCTGGACAAGTATCAAGTAACCAAGTGAACTTTAGACATGTTGATTACACATTGAATCAAGAGAAGACAGAATTTAGACATGCTGAATAAAGCGGTAAACAGGAAAACAAACTGAATACATAGCAAATTGAACTAGTGCAGGAATGGAACACATGGAGTTTGAGTATCAAAATTTAACTAGAGACATACCAGTTAAAGAAGAAAGTGCAGAATGTAAAGCATGTGTATTTCCAATGTCTAGCCTTGGCTTTAAGCCGGCTAGACCAATAATTATCACAAGTAGCAGAGAAAGAAGAGAGAGTTTGAGTGTGAGTGTGTGTTCTGAACTTAGTGTTCGTGTTGAGAAGTAAAATGAGAGTGTTTATATAGTAGTTCAAAAGTAGAGCAAATAAGGTGAAAGAATCAACCTCAGTCAATTAAGGAAGTTACATAATCAAATCACATAAGGGTTAAGAATTAACCTCCCTTAATTAAGGGCTATTAGCCAAACGGTAATAATAGGGATTAATTAAGGCAAAAAGTTCAAATCAAATAAGGGAGTTCATAATAGACTCCTTGCTCAAACAGTAATACATGGATTAATTAAGGAAAGAGGTTCAAATCAAACCAAATAATGGAGTTCATAATAAACTCCTTGATCAAAGGGTAATAATCAGGGGTCTAATTAAGGAAAGAAGTTCAAACCAAAGTTTCCATAGAAAACCCAAAAGCGAAGAGAGACTTAGATATTACCGGCGTTTGGCCGGAAAATGCAAAGGCCTTACTCGAACGGCCATAAGAGGCCGGAAAACATGGCATGAGATCGGAGATGGGAGCGTGTTGCCTCAGGGTTTCTTGAAAACCTTCATCAGTGACACAGACATGCAAGGTGGAGTCGTAGGATCGAGGAGAGGTTAGAACCTCATAGTTTCCGGCAATGGATGTGGCCGGAGAAGGAGACAGGGCTCAAAGGGGGGAAGGTTCTAGAGAGAGAGTCTCAGTGAGGGAAATGGAGAGACGGGTGAGAAAATGAAGCAGGGGAAATGAGAGAGGGGGTAAGTCTTAGGGTGTTAATTAAGGTAGGTTTTAATCTGCGCCGTTGATTTGAATTAATCAACGACTCATATTAAAAAGGGGGACTGGGCCGGGTGAGATTGATGACTGGGTTGGGTACTAATTGGGCTAAAGGGGTCCGGTTTTAATTGGATTAAAATTGAAAATTAAAGTGGCTTAATGTTAAATGCCTAAAAATAGCTAAATAATTAATAAAAATGGCCAATAATTATAAAAAAATTGAATTGATGCTAAATAAATTAATTTAAGATGATTAATCAGTATTAAAAATATAAATGACTAATTATTGGGTGAAAATAACACAATATATAATTAGGCTATAATTGCAAATTTATTGCAATTATAGCCAAATAATGCCAATTTGGCTAATTTGTGAAATAATTAAATCTTAATAAGACCAAAAATGATATGTTTTACCAAAAAATATTTTGAAATCATTTGTAATATTATTTATGATTAATTATTGGAGATAAAATTACTGGATAAATTGAAATAAATTAAAATAAAATATGGGAAGATTATGGAAAAATACCACTTGTTATAAAAACCTGATTTGGAAGGTATATATGCAAATTTAAAATAATTTGCGAAAAAATTGGGTATCAACAGACACACCTGCGCCTGTGAAAAGGCAGAGAATGACCGTAGATGCGGAATGGACGGCCTTCATGGGCTTTCCAGAGGCGGGATTTTGTGAGTTTTATTGGGTTCCAAGGCGCGAGCCCGGGTGTGATTTTTTGTTGGTTTTGGGTTTTGATTAAGGATTCGATCTCTACCATTTAGAATTGTTTCCTTGGGATTTATTTGATGTATTTGAGCTTCTTTTGGCTATTTTGAGTCGTTCGAAGGTCGCTACGCGCGTGATGGCATCTTTGGAGCATCACTTTGCTTGCTCGGCAATTGTATTGGCTTGTTTGAGGTAAGTAACTCTTCTAAATATAGTGTTGAGGGTATGAAACCCCGTAATACGTGTTATGTGATTGGTATTGAGGTGTCGCACATGCTAGGTGACTAGCGTTTGGGAGTGCACCATGTGAATTGGGACTCTATTGCTTCCATGGCACTGTATAGTTGTCCTACTTTGTTGATATCCGTGTTTCCACCATGCGATAAAGTAGTTAAGCTATCAATCATGCTATATATCATGTTTAGGCAGTATGCCGATATTGTTTGGAACCATAGTGGTTGTTTCTTACTATCATCTTACTCATTTCATTGATATTTCGTACTCAATCACATCCATGCATTCATACCATATGCCAGCCTCAGTTATTCTTTATTCATACATCATATCATTGTTGTCTGGCTAGTTTCATGACATTGTGAGCCCGTGAATGAGACTGGAGAGATTGATGACTGGGTGAGGCTGAGGGCCTGAGTGGCAGTGGTATTTTGGGATCAGGTTGCACGCTGCATCATGTTATATTGATTACATTTTATGGGATCGAGCTACACGCCACATCGACATAGAGCTTGGGCTGAAGGAGACCCTCCGGAGTCAGCACACCCCCAGTGAGTATAGTCGACTATATATATGTGGATCGGGCTACATGCCGCAACGAGCCTTATGGTCATATGTGGATCGGGCTGCACACTGCAGAAGGTATTGTAAAGTGCTGAACGACTGAGTGTGCTGAGCATTGAGCATAGTGAGAGAGAAGGCGAGACAATGAGATTGATTACTCTGAGAGTGTGAGTACATGAGCTCATCATTGAGATGCATCGCATTTGACATGCGTACTTGAGATACGTGCATAGATATGCATTTCTTTTGCTACCCCAGTTTTGGGGACATTTGTGATTTTACTTGTAGCTTGACATGCATGAATAGAGACGTACTTTCCTCATGCTATCTAAAAATGAAACATCTTACTTATTGTTGAAAGGGCTTTTGGGAAAAATCACAGTTTTCAAGCTTACACGCGTTTTACCATTTTTGGTAAAAGATTTGGGTTATCATCGAGATACTTGAAATGTATCCCCATTTTCTGGAACTATGAACGAACTGAGCATTTTATTTCTGAGATATCTCGTTTATTACTTGTACTTTGATATTATGAACTATTTTGGAATAATGGTGTTGGACCCAACCTTTGTGTTAGCTCATCACTACTTTCAATGTCACGACCCAAACCTATGGGCCGCAACGGGTACCCGATACCTTACTCAATCGAGTACCAACATACACACATTTCTTATCATACTCTCATAGGAAAATAGGCCAAACAGGCCGTCACGGGCTAACCAGAATAAACATAGGGGAATACTTAATATAGGACGACCCAATCTGATGTAAAAATTTATACATGTGATATACGGGCCTATAAGGCCAACATGATCCTTAGTAAACTCAAAACATAGGCCGTCAAGGCCATATAAGCATTCGTATACATGACATATGTATACAAGCCTCTAAGAGTACACACTTTAGTCGGGACAGGGCCCCGTAATACCAAACAATACGCGTCTAAATCATACTGACCAAACAAGCAACTCCGGAGCAAATAGAGCGCACCAACATCATCCGTTGAGCTGATAGCCTACTTGGAGGACTCTCGACCTATCTATCGGGAACTGCGGGAATGAAACACAGTGTCCCCAGGCAAAAGGGACGTCAGTATGAATAATGTACCGAGTATGTAAGGCACATAAATCAGTACATAACATACATGGAAAAATTTAGAGTAAATGACTCAACCTGTAAGTCTGGATAACTTTGTAAATCATGAAATAATTATGTTCCGTGCATATGCGTATGAATTTCATGTCATTTATAGGTACATGTTTCATGACATCATCAGGCCTCTGAGGTCATCCTATCATATCATCTCGGCCACTGTGGGCAAAATCATCAACGTATATCAGCTGATCAGGTGGTGGTGCGTATATAACTCCATAACCTTTCCCATATCCCATATATATATATATATATATATATATATATATATGGGATATGGGAACGGTTACGGCGTTATATACGCACCACCACCTTATCAGCTGGTATACGTTGATGATTTTTCCCACAGTGGCCGAGATGATATGATGGGATGCCNCGTATATAACGCCAGCTGGTCATGGGTCAATGTGCATGTATAAATGCATGAAATACATATGAAATACGTTAATAAAATCTCCCGGTACGTCATAAGACCATTATACCTCTGATTAATATCATGAAATAAGCTTTAACAAATTACATATTTTTGAGACCCATGAACATATGATAAAATAATATGATACATGGGGAATCAAGAACATAAGCATCTCTAGTATTTCTATGAATATAGTCATTTATGAAATTTGTGCATTTGCTCGTTTCGTTCGTGTCGTATAGATCATGCCAAAAAGAAAGAAGGGATACCCTTAGCATACCTGAGTCAATTCTCTTGACAATCCCTCTAACACACGTCAATTTTGACAACACGTAACGACAAGATCGAAGTAGAAAAAAATCCGTACGATATTTTTGAGAAAAATTGCACCGTACTCCCTTAGAATCGCAAACCCCACGTTGCTATAATATTAATTAGTCTTTGTATGAGATGTTGAAGCAACTCAAGTTTTTATTGCAAATTTTCATATTTTCTAAAGCTTTCCTCCCTGACTTAATAGATATGAGCATTTTATTTTGTGAATTAGAAAGGTTATATTTAACCTTTAGGTGGCCCCCAATTAAGATGACTAATCCTTTCCTAAAGGTCCTTGATTAGGAAACCTATTGGTATGGACCTTATTCATTACTTGGTCTGCCACATAAGGGGTTTTTAAACTTATCCAAAATTTGATAATTAATTAACCAATCTCCCACCACAAAAATCATTATTTGCCCAATTATCCACATAATTAAGAATTATCTCAAATTACTTTAAATACTACTCACTTTTTACAAACTTTATACACCGTACTATCATGTTCATGTGTTACCTTGTATGGTACTAGTCTATAAATACCGGGTATTTTAGCTCGAGCCGTATTTTATCCCAAATTACAAAATTTTGACAAACTCATTTTTTTCCACTCGATCAACCTCTCACCTTCACGAATTTATTTATCACTTGTTTGAAATAACATAATAGTTATACTCCCAAAATAATCTCATTCCCGAACTTACCTGATTAGCTTACGATGAAAGTTTAGCATACGAAATGTGGGATGTAACATCTCATTTTCCGAGGTTCCATCAATTTATTTATGAGTGGCGTACCTTCACGTACAGAAATATGGGGTGTAACATCATTCCCCCCTTTGGAACATTCATCCTCGAATGTTGACTGATGCACTTATTATTTTCATAACTCATGCCTTCTGAATATTTTAGTACTCTCCTTGCCATCTCGGCAACTATTCTGTGAATTCCAAAGGCCAAGACATTCCCTTCTTTAGGCCTCTTTCTCAGACTTATGGTCGGAATCCTTCCAATCTCGTAATTGTTGTTACCTTCTATCACGCAGCCTGTATGACTTTGACCTTGTAAGTGCGCCTATGCGACTCTTCTCCCCTTTTCCCTCCAACTTTTGGCCAATCTCTAGGCCTCACTTTGTAAACATATACAGAGCTTGACAAGATGTCCCTCTGGGAATCTATAGGTATAATGAAGTTCTTCACTCGGTGCTTCGTTGAACTTACGAATATTGTTATACCTTATTTCATAGATCCGTTTATCCATCTGTATGACTTTACTTCCATAAACTCTTACTTTGATTCATCATTACTGAGGTCTTCTACCAAACTCCAAGTCACTCTCGTTTCTTATCCTATATGTATAAATCTATGTCTTTTAATGCTTCTTCATTACAGTTCATCTTAAGAATGACGGCCTAATATCACCTCATACTTTGTGCGTGTTGTCCAACCATTGTTGATTCACCTTAGTGTTGATCTATCATCTATCGCTGATAACTTGATTTCATATGTAACTCTGCCACTAGGGCTCACGTCCCATCGTGGAACATTTGAAGTGATTTTCATGATCCACCTGGGGGCGATACGATACTATACTTTCATAATCGTATTTCATAGCATCGCAATATGATTTACCTTACATGGGTATTTTAACCCTATACAAATCATGAAATCATTATCAATCGAAGGCCCAAACGTCATCCTTCATCTATCACAATTCCACCTTCATTTTACTACCAGGGTAGTATTCCATCTCCTTTGAATGCTACTAAGTAGTCTTAGACTCCATTGAGTTCATTCAGGCGATACTGAGCTTTCAATAACTTAGAGAAACCATCAGCTCTTTTTTTGCATGGGCTTAATCTTGAGGACCGATCCATTCTCATCACCTTCTCACTCGCCATTTCTCATCCTTACTCTTGTTTTTCTAAAAGCTTGTTGCTTTACCATACTTTAGCTTGCGACCTACACATAGTCATTTATACTACTTGCAATTTTTCTTCAACTTGCTTTCACCATAGATTTTCTTATGTTATTCTTGAACATCAAGCGAAACATGACATCGTCTCAAACTCTTCTTTTACTCTCTTAACTAGACCTCTCGATACCTAGAAACCATAGGCCGGAAGATATGCTACTGACGATGCTGCTATCACTCTTGAATATTGAACCTCATCACTTCTAGCATTTTATCTGAAGTATGAACTATTCATAATCTTCTGCTTTTGAGCATCTCGTACGTTGTCCACCTTTACTTTACTTAACTTAAAATCTCGCCTCACGTCCTCTATCTCTTTCATAACCTCCCTTCCACATAGGTATAATTCACATCCACGACTTGAAGCTCTACTATAATACTTGCACCTCTAGTGCATAAACAATCCGGCGGGAACTTTGTATTGACTTCTTATGAGGCTGGTACTTTTCCAGCTGGCTTTATCGTAGGGCCGTTGTAGAATATGGTTGTTTTACTTTCTCTCTTGTACCTATGGTATTAAGAGTGATCCTTCAATGTACTCAATCATAATTCCTATAATTTTTTGGGTCTAATAATCATATTCCTGATTTCTTTCATTGATATAACTCTTTAGTTTCCTCTTCCTTCTGATCGGCTTTTATGTAAGCTTAAGCTATCCTCGATTTGCGGGTCCTGGTATTAGCTATTACTTTAGCCTTTCATGGGCGTTATGGAATATTCATGATACAATCTTCTAACAACTCAATACTTTGCCTATGCCCTGGGCTCAATTCCTTCATTTAACTTATACCGGAGTCTTCTACGTTTGTATGATTGCTAACATATATGCTGCATGTATAAAAATCCTAACTCTTAAGTGCTTTCATAACGTACTATGGGTCATTAATTGAGTAATTCCTTTCGTTCCTTATCAGCTTTCTTTAAATGTAAGCAATTACTTCCTGGTCTTTCTTCCCCTTGTTGTGTGCATACTTAGCTTACCTTAGCGCCCACACATATTGGAATTCCATACAACTCATATGATCTTCAATATCACTTCTGATTTTACCTCTCGTTCATTAGCCACGGTAGGCACCATTTCCTTATGGGGTGCACCCAATGTTGTTCTGAGACTGTTGTTATAAGACCATTCCCTCTTTGGGTCACCGAGCTTAGGTTGAAACCTTCTTCCTTACTTCCTCAGCTAGTCTTTCATTATAGTACTTGTCGCGCCCCCTTTTTCCTCGCGGAATCGGGTTTCGACATATATGACTACTCCCTTCCTTTTGGGATGGGATATGAGGTTTTAAGAGTCGCCACCTAACGTATTAAGGTGTGTTAGGTCACCTAGAGTAATTAACTCATGAAAATAGTTTGCATTACCAAAGATCGGGTAAGAGCTCGAAAGTACGTTGAGGGGAAGGTTTTAGGAACCCTTCGAGGTCCACAAAGGTGGGTCCCGACCGAACTTCATTAAGCGAATTAGTCTTAAAGGAAAATTAAGCAATTTGGATAACTATACATTACTTTAAGCAAGATTAAAGGGGTCCAAGGTTTTAAGCCAATAGGATCATTTCCATGCAATATTTTGTAACCTCTTAGTAGGGGTGCTACTCATAGTATTAGCGCACGGGTCATCATCTCCTTTACTACCCAATTACTATCCTTCAGTTGTTACTTAAGCCTTCTAGTAGCTTCTAACTCGTGCCTTATGTGTGCACTACCCGTCCCTTACCTATGGTCCTGGAGGTGTTTAGGACCTCTATTTAGGGTGGTTCTAGATTGACCTTTGTTGCTTAAAATGAGGAAAATCTAGGCGACAAACAAAATTCAGATAGGACTACCATGTAAGGAGCAAATAAGGGCTCATGTTAACCTCTACAAGTAGACAACAAATGCACGCAATTCAATCAGCAAATTTCATTAATTTCGGATCCTATAGGCAGGATATTTAGATGAGCATAAAAAGAATGTAAGACAGTAGTTTTATCAAGGCGAGCATCGGTACCTATCAATTTGCCTACTGATTTTTATTGAGCTTTGAATCTGGGCATTTTCAGGCAGCAAAATGTCACAGTTTCTAGGCCCAGAATTCTTAATAACCCTACAGGTTTGCCAAAGTGATAACCATAACTGAATAACAAAATCCTATAGGCATGGTATCTACAACTGTTAACTATAGACCTATATTATGGTTTCTAAGCAAGTTATTGATTTTAACTCATAGAGACAAATTTTATCTTTTAGACCCAATAGGCATGCTTTCTATTTTGCAGAATTGATTTAACTTCTATAGACATGATCTCTATGTTTTCCGATTGATTTCACCCTATAGGCATGATATGTATTAGTTTGGATCCTATAGACATGATTTCTAGATTTTGAAACTGATTCATTTTACTCCTATAGGCATGGTATCTAAGTTGAAGTTGATTTTTTTTTCCTATAGGCATGATATCTAAGTTGAATGTGGGGAGAAGTTTTTAAGCAACTTGCCAAGAAAGTTTATTAATTCACACAAATATGATCCTATATACATGATCACTAATGCACGTTAAGATTGGAAATATGTGTAGATCCTATGAACATGGATTCTAATGCAGAATTAACAGAAGACCTATAGGAAGTGTCTATAGTATGCTAAAAATGCATAATCACAAACAGTCAGGAAACATCCTATAGGCAGAATTTCTAAATGATTAGTGACACTCACATATACAACACAGTAAACTTATAGGCAGTATTTCTACCCGAGTTTTGAACAAAGATATATAACCCCCCCCCCCCCCCCCCC
>MDKH01143970.1:0-24662 GCA_005239495.1 Nicotiana undulata
CACCCAGGTACACTGCCCCTCTATGCGATCGCGGATGGGGTGATGCGATCGCATAGAGCAATCGACCACCCCTCCCCTTAAGCCTATGCGATCGCACTGAAGCCCGCATCAGACACCAGAAAACTGAGCCTATACCAGATTTTCTAACTTGAAACCATCCCGTTAGCTACCCGAAACTCACCTGAGCCCTCGGGTCTCAAAACCAAAAACACACACGACTCCCGAAACATCATACGAACTTGTTCAACCTTTTAAATCGTAAGAATATCAACAAAAACATCGAATTAAACCTCTAAATCCAATTAATCAAACTTAAGAACTTTAAGATTCTAGAATTCACTTCAATACGCCGAACCGGCCTAAACTGCTCGGAACGACTTCAAACTTTACAGATAAGTTATAAATGACACCACGGAACTATTCCCGGTCTCGGAATCTCATTCGGACCTCGGGAACATAACACTACTTTCCAAGCCACATTTCAAATTCTTTAAAACCTCAAAGTCTCATTTTTGATCCGAAACCACTCAATTCACGCCCGTTTTACACCAAACTTTACAGATGAGACAAATAATATATACTAAACCTGTTCTGGGCTCTAGAACCACGATACGGACCCGGCAACACGATTTTCACATAATTATTCATTTTTAAAATCCTTTATTATTTTCAGAAAACAATTTTCTTTAAAAATTCATTTCTCGGGCTTGGGACCTCGGAATTCGATTCCGAGCATATGCTCAAGTCCCATATTTTTCTACGGACCCTCCGGGACCGTCAAATCACGGGTCCGGGTCTGTTTACCAGAAATGTGGACCAAAGTCAACTATATTTATTTATTAATTATCAAACTCATTTTTATCAAATTTTCACATAATAGCTTTACACGCCCGGGCTGCGCACGCATATCGAGGTGAGACTAACGGAGGCTCTCAGAGCCTCGGAACACAGATATAACTTAATTTACATAAGATGACTTTTTGGGTCATCACATAGAATGACCACATACAACTATATACCATGTTAGTATACAAAATGAGCAAGTTGTTTTGCGAATATTTAGCTTGCAATGCGAGTATGTAATTTTCTCATACTTTTATTGTATCTTTTAATATTCTGGTATAATAGTATAGTCGCAGGTAGTTGTAGCAATATTCTAGAGCAATCATATACTCTGTTGGTATACATGTATACTATATTGGTATCATATGGTACTACAAGTCTTTTTTGCTACTTATACTTTTATTGCATTTTTCAATATTCTATTATCATTTCTATTCTAACTAGTATATATGGAGATTTGGTGGCCGTAGATTATGCATTCTTGCTCCATAACTGGCTGTGTTACTGCAAATGGTAGAGTGTGTACTGAATATTTGTAGGGAAGGAGATCAATATTTGCATGGCAATCACATGTTGATTCTTAGAATCTGATTATGTAATTTATGGTGCTCAGCAACAGTCAGTGTGTAACGACCCGATCTGTCATTACGTAGAACCTGCATTATAATTACTATTATTGACTTGTCACAGGTTGGTTATACTGTTGTTGATGTGTTAGAGTTGGTAGGCTTGAAATCGAAATGGTTGTAGTGAGAGTTTTAGCCACTTAGTCTTTAAAAATAACCTTAAAAAGTTGGAAAAGTCAACTGGGAGTTGACTTATTGGCAAACGACCTCGGAATGCGGATTTTATGGCTCAGATAGCTTCATTAGGTGATTTGGGACTTAGGAGTGTGTTCAGAATAATTTTGTGATGTCCGGTATAGAGTTAGGCTTGAATTGGCGATTTCCGGTCGGCAGTGGAAAATAGGCTATCGGGGTCGGAATAAAATTTCAGAAGTTGGAACAGGTTCGTAATGTCATTGTGGATATGTCTGCAAAATTTCAGGTCAATCGGAGTTATTTTGGATAGTTTCGGCATCGTTGGTGGATTTTAGAAATTTCAAAGTTCTTAGGTTGGAATCCGATGTGATTTTGGTGTTTTGATATTATTTTTAGTGTTTTGAGAGTGCAACTAAGTTTGAATGATGTTATGGGATGCGTTGGTAAATTTTGTTGGGGTTCCGAGGGGCTCGGGATTGATTTCGGGTGGATAACGGGCATTTTGGCCTTGGGAAAGTTGTTGTTTTCTGGTGTTAGTGCAGCAAGGATTTGTTCATCGCGATCGCGTGGCAATTGTCGCGATCGCGTAGAGCAATTGGGAGCCCGGTCATATTGGTGCATCGCGATCGCTGAAGTCTGTTCGTGATCGCGTGAGGTGAGGTGAGGAGCTTATGCAGTGCGATCACATAGGCCTAGTCCGCGATCACGTAGAGTTAGCCAGGCGTGTGGGGAGCGGGGTCAGTTGTTCTTTGTGATCGCGTGAGCCAGGCTGCGATCGCGTGGGTTGAGGTTCTACTAAACTGGGATTGCGTGGGCTTTGTTGCAATCGCGGAGAGTATTTTTGGGCAGCTGAAGATTTGTAAATCGCGATCGCGATGTGGGTCCCGCGATCGCGATGAATAATTACCTGGACAGTATTTAAATAAACCCTCCGCGACCAATATCCACTTTTCACCATTTTTGTACGGAAAGAGAGCTTTTGAGACGATTTTGAAGAAAGGAAATCATTGTTCTTCATTGAGGTAAGAATTTTGGACCCTAAAACATGATTATAGGAACATAATATCATTGTTTAATTCATGAAAATCAGTAGAAAAAGGTGGAGTTAGGGCTTGAGATTATGAGACCTTTAGGAGATGATTTGAGGGGTCAAACGACCTCCGATTTTAACATTCTTTATATGTACGGACTCATGAGATGATGAAGAACATTTTGGTATAAAATTTGTCGGGTTCCGAGACGCGGGCTCGGGGGTCGGGTTTTGGCTAAATTCGGATTTTATGCTAAAATTGGTACTTTTCAATTGGAATTCATTCCTTTAGCATAATTTGATGATAAAAATCTGATCTTGGTAGATTTGGAGCATTCGGAAGTTGATACGAGAGGCAAGCGGGTCGCAGAGTAGCTTTTCGGGCTAGTTTGAGGTAAGTAATGTCTTTAAATCCTGTCCTGAGGGTATGAAACCCCGGACTTTACATCCTTTCACGGATTTTGGAATGAAAAGATTGGAAATATATCCCTTTTTAGGAAGCTATTGAGTTGCGAAACCGATTTTAAGCATATGCTTAATAGTATTGATATATTTTGATATGATTCGGGCTGTAAGCCATGTTTGGGGCCTAGTGCGGATCTGTTTACCCCTTGGGGGATGTTTTTACTATTTTCCTCACTTGATATATTATGATTTTCACTCAGTCTTTTCTTGATGATTGTTTTGACACTCAGAGTATTTTTGATATTATTTCTGGAAAATGAAACACTGTTTTTTGGTAAAAAACCTAGTATAATGATGACCCGAGTGGCATGATGAGAGTGTCTGACTGAGTGAGGACGCGACCCAATATTGTGAGGATGTTATTATATGAGAGAGGCCGAGGGCCAATATTATGAGTGATTTATGCCACGATGTGGCTTGTTATAGCGCTTGGGCTGTAGGAGACCCTCCGGAGTCTGTACACACCCCCAGTGAGCGCAGGTACCTACTGAGTGCGAGTTATTGCCCGCGGGGCTGATATTGAAGGACTGTGAGGTTTCCCGCTGGGCTGATACTAAGTGACTGTGTGGTTGCCCGCTGGGCTGATACTGAGTGACGGTGAGGTGTTGAGGGAAATGTTATGAGAGATGATTATGGCCCGAGGGGCAGATTTATGATAATATTTTACTGAGTTTTTGACTATGATTCACTTCATTTTTCAAACTGATTTTACTTAGCGTTTTACTGAGAAATATTGGAAAATATACTTGTTTCAAAGGATTTTTCTGGAAATTGGTTTTCGAACTTATGTATGCTGTATTGAGACTTGATGTTTTACTGTTTGTGGATTGGTGTTTTGTGCTGTGTGTTTCATATACTTCAGACTGTGATTTATTTTCATTACTATTGAGTTGGCGTACTCATCATTACTCCTTGCACCCCTGTGTGCAGATCCAGGTACTAGTGCGGAGCAGTAGCTATCTTTGTTCGTTAGCAGCAACTTTACAGGATTTCGAGGTAGTTGCCCAGCGTCCGCAGCTTCTCCATTTCCCTTCCTTTATTAGTATTAGTATTTATTTCATAGACATTGTTTAAGACATTAGCATAGTTAGTTTTATTTCTTAGATGCTAGTGACCATGTTGACTCTAGTCTTGGGAGGTTTGCTTAGACTGTTAGTTTATCATGGGGACGTAAAGACTTAAAGAAATTATTTTATACTCTGTTTGCTATTCGTTATTGATCTGTGAAATATTATAATAGAACAAATGGGTAGTTATGTGATGGTTGTCTAGCCTAGTTCCACGATAGGTACCATCACGACCTGTTAGGATTTGGGGTCGTGACAAGTTGGTATCAGAGCTCTAGGTTGCATAGGACTCAACGGTCATGAGCAGGTTCAGTAGAGTCTTGCGGATCGGTACAGAGACGTCTGTACTTATCTTCGAGAGGCTGCAGAACTCTTAGGAAAAATCTCAATTTCTTGAACTCTTTCGTGCCAATCTATCGGTTCTTGAAACCTAAACTCATATTGTTTCATTCTCTCACAGATGGTGAGGACACGCAATACCGGTCAGGGTGACCAGACACCAGCCAGACCCACAAGGGGTCGAGGCCATGGTGGAGTTAGGGGACCACCCCGTGCAGCAGTGGGGGCAGTACCACAGGATCCCCCTATTATTTAGGACCAGGTTCCCGCCGAGGGTGCTCTAGCGGGACAGGCTCATGCACCGACAGTGCCTATTGTTATTCCGGGTCATCAGGAGACTCTTGCTCAGATATTGACAGTGTGCACCAGTTTAGCTCAGGCAGTTGCTATGTCTACTACTGCCACTGTAGCTCAGGCCGGGGGAGGCATTTAGACTCCTGCTGCCCGGACACCTGAGCAGGTTGTACAGGGTATTCAGGCACCGGGGGTAGTCCCAGGCCAGTTGCCCCAGTTCAGGACTATGTAGTCCCAGCTATGCCCGAGGATGAGCAGCGTAGGCTGGAGAGGTTCAGTAGACTTCAGCCTCCGACGTTCAGCGGAACAGAGGGTGAGGATGCCCAAGGTTTTTTCGATAAATGTAATAGGATACTACGTACTGCGGGTATTTTGGAGACCAGTGGGGTCTCATTTGCTACATTTTAGTTTGTTGGTGCTGCTTTCACTTGGTGGGAGTCATTCGAGAGGCGTAGGCCGGTTGGTTCAGCACCTCTCACCTGGAAGCAGTTCTCTACGATCTTTTTGGAGAAGTATATTCCTTAGTCCCACAGAGAGGAGCAGCGCATGCAGTTTGAGCAACTGCGCCAGGGAGAGTTGTTAGTCACTCAGTATGAGATGAGGTTTTCCGAGTCGGCTAGACATGCTTCTGAGTTAGTCCCTACTGACAGGGAGAGGATCAGGAGATTTGTAGATGGTCTCAAGTATCAGCTTCGGATTTTGATGACCAGAGAGAGAGTGCCTGGAGCCACATTTGAGCAGGTTGTTGACATAGCTCGGGACATTGAGTCGGTTCGTAGGCGGGAGCGTGAGGAGAGGGAGGCTAAGAGGCCTCGGGGATCAGGTAGCTTACGTGGTGCCCCTTCTAGAGGGCAGTTTCAGCACAACAGAGGTTGTCCATTTAGACCTTCACAACCAGTTCGCCCAGCTTATAGTGGTGTATCTTCGGGGCAGGGTCCTCGCAGTTCTCATTAGGGACGTTCATCTTTTAGTGCCCTTCCAGCTCAGAGCTCTGCCCGAGCATCATCTTATCAGGGTTCTTCTATACATGGTTCGTCTGGTGGTTATCATGGTGGCAAGGGTTCTCGTCAGTTTTCATCTCCAGCTCCAGGTGTTTGTTATGAGTGTTGGGAGTTTGGACACGAGTGGAGGCAGTGTCCCCGTCGCCCTAGTAGTTCATCTCAGCAGAGGGTTCAGCCCTCGACTTCAGCCCCAATCGCTTCACCACCTACTCAGGCAGCTAGGGGGGGTGGTCAGGCAGCAAGAGGCCGCCCTAGAGGGGGAGGTCGAGCAGATGGAGTCCATCCACGTATTTATGCACTTCCGGCTAGGCCTGATGCTATGGCCTCAGATGCGGTGATTACAGGTACTATTTCAGTTTGTCACAGTGATGCTTTGGCTTTATTTGACCCTGGTTCCACGTACTCTTATGTTTCGTCGTATTTTGCTCACTTTCTGAATATGCCCCGTGAGTCTTTAGTTATGTTTGTTCATGTTTCGACTTCGGTGGGCGATACTATTGTTGTGGACCGTGTGTATCGGTCGTGTCTTATATCTATTGGGGGTCTGGAGACCCGATTGGACTTGATATTAATCAGTATGGTTGATTTTGATGTTATGTTGGGCATGGATTGGTTATCCCAATGTCATGCGATTCTTGATTGTCACGCTAAGACCGTGACCCTAGCTATGCCCGGAGTTCCAAAAGTTGAGTGGAGAGGGTCTATAGAGCATGTACCTAGCAGAGTGATTTCTTATTTAAAGGCTCAGCGTATGGTTGAGAAAGGGTGTGAATCTTATCTTGCTTTTGTGAGGGATGTTAGTAGTGAGACTCCTTCTGTTGATTCTGTTCTTGTAGTCCGTGACTTTTCGAATGTATTCCTGGCAGACCTGCCAGGCATGCCACCTGACAGGGATATTGATTTTGGTATTGACCTGGTGCCAGATAACCAACCTATCTCTATTCCACCTTACCGCATGGCACAAGCGGAGTTGAAAAAATTGAAAGAACAACTTCAGTAACTCTTAGATAAGGGGTTCATTTGGCCTAGTGTGTCACTGTGGGGTGCACCGGTGTTGTTTGTGAAGAAGAAAGATGGCTCCATGCGCATGTGTATTGATTATAGACGGCTGAATAAGGTTACGGTGAAGAACCGTTATCCTTTGCCTTGTATTGATGACTTATTTGATCAGCTTCAGGGAGCTAAGGTGTTCTCCAAGATCGACTTGAGGTCGGGGTTTCATCAGTTGAAGATTCTGGATTCTGACATTCCGAAGACTGCTTTCAGGACCAGATATGGTCAATATGAGTTTCTGGTTATGTCATTTGCGCTGACCAACGCCTCAGCCGCGTTCATGCAATTGATGAACAGTGTGTTTCAGCCTTACCTTGATTCGTTCGTCATTGTGTTCATTGATGACATCCTGTTTTATTCCCGTAGCCAGGAGGATCATGCCCAACACTTGAGGATTGTGTTACAGAGGTTGAGGGAGGAGAAGCTTTATGCAAAAATTTCAAAGTGTGAGTTTTGGCTTGGTTCAGTAGCTTTCTTGGGGCACGTGGTGTCTAGTGAGGGTATTCAGGCTGATCCGAAGAAGATTGAGGCGGTGCAGAGTTGGCCCAGACCATCCTCAGTGTCATACCCAAAATTCGAGGGACGAGACCGACGCCTAACCGGATGGGCCCAGTAAAGCGAACCTGGATTGCCTTTCCTACCCAACGTATTACCCCCTGTTCATAACATACGTTATTCCATATGAGTTAGCCAAATTAGATTTAAAGTACAATTTACAACATAATTCCATTTTCCTCTTTTAACTTTCAACAATAGATAATCCAAAACATACAAGTTACATACAACATTTCTGATGCGATCCACAATTTATGAGTGAGTACAACTACCTCCCAAAATATACATAAGTACAACCCACACAGTGCCTACGGAGCCTCTAAGAGTACTAGGAGTTTTACATAAACTTGCCGGCAACAAGACCCCGACTCTACCTATTTACAACATAAGCAAAAGAAAATGATATAGTACACACACGGCCCGGGAGGAAATGGGGCTCACCAAAACTGCCGAAGAGATGAAGAGGAGGCACCACTAGCGGCGGGTTGAACTACCTACTATGGAACCACCTACATTCATATAAAAGATGTAGCGCCCTCGGCAAAAGGGACGTTAGTACCGTTGAATAGTACTAGTATGTATAAACAAACTTCACTCTAAGTAAAATCAAGTAATGCACATATAGAAGGCAGTCAACCAAATCAACAAGTATTGCACAGAGATACATAGACAAACACAATTGAGGGTTTCACAGATTCTTATTTCAACACAATAACATTCCACCCTTATTACTTCTCACATATCACCCTTATTCCTCCTGTTGTGGTGCGCAACCCGATCTCACCGTACAATCACATTTCATAGCAACAATAACAGCCTACAATTAAATCACAAGGATTCATATCATCAAGAGTACAATTTCATAACCACGAAAAAATCATGTGTTCACAATAGTCTTTATCAACCATTAATTTAATAACAAGGATTTTCATCAACAAGAATATAAATTCATTACATCCAACAATACGTATGATATCAAGCCACAATAAACCTTGCCAAACAATGAGTCATGTACAATATTGCCATGGTCATTTAGTTCAATTAAATCAACTCATAACTCATTTTTCATCACTTGTTACACAGCCCTTAGCACTTAGATACATTCACACATTTGGATTCTTTACCATTCTTTCATACCAACATATTCAAGCATTTAACGACCTTGCACATGATAGAGTAATCACACGAAATCACCTTTCACAATTTCACTTAACATGGTAATCGACTTAGAAAATCAGAAAATGAAATCTTACACCTCAACATAGCCGGACAATCAATTCACATATACTCAGCAAGAAACTCACACCAAATTCTTGAACACCACAAGGTGACTCTACGAAGATTAAAGTTAGCCATACATACCTCGAGTCAAAATTCCCCCTTATTATCTATCACAATTCACCGAACCGTCTAGCACCGTCAATCTAGTTCACAATGCGACTCATTTACCTTAGAATTAGGAACCTTGAATTCATTTGAGAATTTTAACAAACACCATGTGGTCCCTTAGCCTAACTAAACCCTTTTTAGTGAAAGATTACTCTAACTAGATTCCTTTTACTAGGTCATGGAAGATTATTCACATGCATGCAAGTCTTATCTTTTATTTTGAAGAACCAATCTATGTGTGTTTTATTCTTAACCAAAATCTGAGAAATTGGGAAAAATAGGGGTGAAGACTTACCTCTTGTGATGAAGAAGTTGAAGATTACTCAAAAATTTCCGGGCCTGAGTAGAGACGATGGACCAATTTGATGAAGAAGAAGACTTTCTCTCACTAAACCCACTCTCCCTTCTCTCTATTTTTGTTCAGATAAATGTTAAAAATGAAGGGGAGTGTTGTTTTATTAAACTGGGAGTCAGGTGAAAAATTAGAAATTAACAAGCCCCGAAGTAGGAAATGCGGTCAGGAATGCGATCGCATTCCTGTCGCATAGTTGGCCCTAAAATGGGCCAAAATAAGACTGGACTGCCCAGGTATGCGACCACTATGCGGTCCGCATACCTGTTATGCGATCGCATAGTGCGTCGCATAACCTCCTCCGCAAAAATGGAGGTGCAAGAATGCGACAACTATGCGGTCCGCATGTCCAAGATGCGATCGCATCTTGGGCCGCATAGCCGTCCTCAAACTGGACAGAAGTCTGTCCATGTATGCGACCACTATGCGGTCTACATACTTGTTATGCGATCGCATAATGCGTCGCATAACAACACAATTTTGGAAAATTTTATCTTTTACGTCCCAGAGTACTTTTTACTCAAAAAGGTCCGTTTTTAAGAATTTCTACAGTTATAACAACACAGGGACCTATCCGGGCATTATTTTAGACATGAAATTTTACGGGTCTTTACATCCTCCCCCACTTAAAATCATTCGTCCTCGAATGAGGATCGGGGAATTCATTTTGGACAACACAATATGCTAACCCCCAATTTTCACTAACTCCGATATCTTTCTGAAAATTTTGCCAGAGTTTCCTTTGTAATTAGGCCTATCTACCTGTTAGAGAGCCCCCGAAACACATTGTTAACCAATTTCACACATTTTCAATTATTTTAACAATTTGCACATAATTCAGCTATCCCATCAAATCATATACAATTCAATTACTTCAACATGCTTATACATAATTTAGTTAACACCACAACTTGCATATCATTTAACTACCACATGAATTGCACATAATTTAGCTTACTTCAAGTAGTTTGCACATTACCCAAATAATCACAATATGCACAAATAAGGCACAACTTGAAGAGTTACAATAGTAGGGCAGTTAAGAGAGTGAAGTGTTCTTGCACAAAATTAAACACAAAGGTGTATTTGCTTAGAGATGGCAGTTCTCACGATCACTACTAGACTTATTCAAACAAATGGGGATATTTTTCTTTCATTTCACTTTCCGCTTCCCACGTGGCTTCCTCGACTTGCTGACTTCTCCATAACACTTTAACAGAAGCAATTTCTTTGTTTCTCAATCTACGGACTTGCCTATCAAGAATAGCAACCGGAACCTCTTCATATGACAATTCTTCATTAATTTCAATGGTCTCAACTGGCACGATGGTAGCTGGATCTCCAATTACCTTCTTTAACATGGACACATGAAACACTGGATGCGCTAATGACATTCCAGGGGGCAATTCCAGCCTATACGCTACTTGCCCCATCCTTTGAGCGATTCGATATGGCCCGACATACCTCGGACTCAATTTACCTTTCTTCCCAAACTGCATCACTCCCTTCATGGGAGACACCTTCAGAATACCCAATCATCTATTTGAAACTCCAAATCTCTACGACGAACATCCGCATAGGATTTCTGACGACTCTGAGCAGTTTTCATCCTTTCCTGAATGAGTCTAACTTTTTCCATAGCTTGATACACAAGATTCGGTCCTAGCAGTTCCGCCTCACCAACCTCGAACCATCTGATCGGAGACCTACACCTCCTTCCGTACAATGCCTCAAATGGGGCCATTTGAATACTAGTATGGAAACTATTATTGTAAGCAACTCTATAAGCGACAAGTGATCATCCCAGCTACCCTTGAAATCTAATACACAAGCTCGTAGCATATCTTCAAGCGTCTGAATAGTCCGCTCCGCTTGCCAGTCCGTCTGTGGGTGGAAAGCTGTACTGAGATTCACCTGAGTTCCCAAACCTTGCTGAAATTTCCTCCAAAAGTTAGCTGTGAACTGGGCTCCCCGATCCGAGATAATAGAAACGGGAGTTCCATGGAGTCTGACTATTTCTTTGATATACAACTGAGCATACTGTTCTGCAGTATCGGTGGACTTGACTGCAATAAATGCGCCGACTTCGTGAGTTGATCCACTATTACCCAAATTGAGTTGAACTTGCGCTGAGTGCGAGGTAATCCTACCACAAAGTCCATATTGATAATTTCCCATTTCCACACCGCTATTTCCATAAGTTGCGTCAACCCACCGGGCCTCTGATGCTCGACCTTCACTTTCTGAAAATTCAGATACTTAGCCATAAAGTCCGCCACACTTCTCTTCATACCGTTCCACTAATAAATCTCCTTGAGATCGCGATACATTTTCGTAGAACCTGGGTGAACAGAATAACTGGAATTATGAGCCTCTGCCATTACCCTCTCCCGGAGATCATCCACATTTGGAACACATAACCTCCCTTGACACCGCAGGACACCGTCATCATTGCCGAGTGAAAATGTTGAAGTCTTGTGATTCAAAATTGCCTCTCCCAACTGTACCAATGATGGATCTCTGAATTGCTTTTCTTTGACTTCAGCTACAAGCGAAGACTCCTCTCCATTACGCACCACGACATTCCCCTCATCTGAGGTCGAAATACAGACCCCCAGATTGGACAACTGATAAACCTCCCGAGCTAAAGGCCTCTGACCGACTTCTAAATGTGCCAAGCTACCCATGGATTTCCGACTAAGAGCGTCGGCTACCACATTCTCCTTCCCTGGATGGTACAAGATATTCATATCATAATCCTTGAGCAATTCCAACCACCTCCGCTGCCTTAAGTTCAACTCCTTGTGCTTGAATAAATACTGAAGACTCTTGTGGTCTGTGAACACGTCCACATGGACCCCATAAAGATAATGCCGCCAGATTTTCAATGCAAACACCACCGCTGTGAGCTCCAAATCATGCATCGGATAAATTCTTCTCGTGATTCTTGAGTTTCCTTGAAGCATACGCTATTACCTTACCACATTGCATCAACACATACCCCAAATCAACCCTCGAAGCATCACAATAAACCACAAACCCCTCTGAACCTTCTGGCAAGGTCAACACTGGTGCCGAAGTCAATCTCGACTTCAATTCCTGAAAACTCTTTTCACAAGCATCGGACCATTGAAACTTAACTGCTTCTGCGTCAGCTTAGTCAATGGGGAGGCGAGGGTAGAGAATCCCTCCATGAACCTCCGATAATACCCAGCTAGACCCAAGAAACTGCGTATCTCTGTCAGGGTCGTTGGTGTAGGCCAATCCTTCACCGCAACAATCTTTTGGGGATCAACCTGAATCCCTTCCCTGGAAACAACATGGCCCAAAAAGGTGACTGATTCTAGCCAAAACTCGCATTTTGAAAACTTTGCATACAACTGGTGCTGATGAAGAGTCTGTAGAACTGCCCTGAGGTGATTAGCATGATCTTCCCGACTTCGCGTATAAACAAGGATGTCGTCAATGAAGACAATCACAAAGGAGTCAAGAAACGGTTTCAAAACCCAATTCATAAGATCCATAAAAGCTGCTGGGGAGTTGGTTAGCCCAAAAGACATTACTAGAAATTCAAAGTGCCCATAACGAGTCCTGAAGGTGGTCATAGGGATATCCTGCTCCTTGATCTTCAACTGGTGATATCCGGACCGTAAGTCAATCTTTGAGAAGAATCTAGCACCTTGCAATTGATCGAACAAATCATCTATCTGAGGAAATGGATACTTGTTTTTGATAGTGACCTTGTTGAGATGTCAATAATCAATACACATCCGAAGCGATCCATCCTTCTTTCTGACAAAAAGAACCGGTGCGCCCCAAGGCGACACACTTGGCCGAATGAAACCCTTTTCTAGTAAATCTTTCAATTGCTCTTTTAACTCTCTCAATTCTGCTGGCGCCATCCTGTAAGGTGGAATAGATATTGGCTGCGTATCTGGCAAGACATCAATCCCGAAATCGATCTCTCTATCTGGTGGAATCCCAGGAAGTTCATTCGGAAATACCTCAAGAAACTCATTCACAACCGGCATGGACTCGGGAGCAGGCACCTCTGAAGTGGTGTCCGCAACCCGGTCCAAATGACAGATGTACCCCTTCCTGATCATCTTGGAGGCTTTAAGATAGGAAATAAACCTGCCCCTCGGAACAACATCATTCCCTTTCCATTCAATAACAGGCTCATTAGGAAACTCGAGCCTCATAATTCTGGTTTGGCAGTCGAGTTTAGCAAAGCATGAGTAGAGCCAATCCATCCCCATGATAACATCAAAATCTACCATTTCTAACTCAATAAGATCGGTCGTGGTATCTCGACCACACACCGTGACAACACAATTCCTGTAGACTCCCGCGACCGTAATAAAATCACCAACCGGAGTCGACACAGAGAATGACTCATGAAGTTGTTCAGGTTCTATCCCAAAACTTGAAGCAATAAATGGAGTAACATATGACAATGATGACCCGAGATCAATAAGAGCATAAACATCATGTGTTTGAACAGTCAGAATACCTGTGACAACATCTGGAGAAGCCTCTGCACTCTGGCGACCACTCAAAGCATAGAATCGACTGGGTCCCCCTTGACCACGTGCTCTACCCCTAGCTGCATCGCGCCCTACTGAAGTTGGAGGGCGTGCTGAAGATGAAGCGATTGAAGAACTAGACGGTTGAGCAGTACCTCTACTTGTGCCCTGACTGGGCGCATGACAATCCCGCTGAACATGGCCCCTCACTCCGCATCGATAGCATACCGGGATATCCAGGTAACAAGGCTCAGAATTGAACCTCTCACACTTAGGGCATGGGGCCCTCCGCTGCTGCTAGAACCTCTCACCTGAACGACCAGACTGATGGAACCTCCTGCTGTCTGAACCAGGTCCAAAGCAACCTCCCTACTGATAATTGTGCCTTGATGGTGGTGCGCTGGCTGAGGACTGAGCAAAGGACTGAGATGGTCCTGGCGACCCCCTCCCAAGGGCTGGTCTCGCTCCTCCAACTGAACTTCCAGGGTTGCCCGCTGATCGGTCCCTACTACTACTCTCCCTCTCCATTCTTATCTTTAGTTTTCGAGCCTCCGTAGCCTTGGAGAATCCCACAATCTTACCATAGTTCATGTCTGAGTGAAAAACAGCTGTAGCAGCCTCATTAACAACCAAGGGACCTAGGCCCTGAACAAACCGACGAACTCTGGCCTCCATAGTCGGCATCATGAGGGTAGCATACTTGGACAATCGCACAAACTCCATATGGTACTCCCACACACTCATGTTGCCTTGCTTAAGGACCTCAAACTCTGCAGCACAGGCTACCCTAGTCTCGACAGGACACAAATGATCCATAAAGCATCCACAAACTCATCCCACCTCGCCGGAGGGCTCCCCTCTCCGCGGGAACTCTCCCACATCTCAAAGAAAATGTTGCTCCCTTTAGACGATAGGAAGCTAACTCAACCCCCTCTGTCTTAGTATCCCTCATAACCCGGAGAGCCTTGTACATTTCATCTATAAAGTCCTGAAGATCGGCCTCTAGGTTGGTGCATGTGAACTCTGGAGGGGCTAACCGCAAAAACTGGTTAACCCTGGAACCTAAAGAATCCCCTTGCTCGCTAGAGGAAGCAGGGGCAGCATGTGATCTTTGGGCCTGGGAGGCCACTAACTGAGTTAACATCTAAATAGCTCCCTTGAGGTCCCCATCAGAAATACCGGGACCGGAAGCTGGGACTAAAGAAGGGTTAGGAACATCAGCGGGAGGGACTTCAGCACCCTCCGTTGGAGCAGGAATTGGAACGGTTTGGCCTGGAATGGAAGGGTCAGGCAGATTCAGGGTCGGGGAATCGTTCTCACCCGCACTATCAGATAAGGGATTTATGGCCACACTTGGGGTGGCATTGGCCTCTGGGCCGAGTCGAGCTCTCTTCTTGGGCGCCATTTACTTAAAGTTAGGACAATGCACGAGTTAGATAAAGATATTCTCACCTTCCATTTCATCGCACGATACAGAGTAACAATGAAAAGGTATTTTCCTAAATGTCCATGCAGCCCCCTAACTATAGATGTGGTTGACAACACACCGATAAGAAGGGATCTACTAGATACGGCTCCGAGACATCCTAGGACACTTTTAAAATCCGAGTCTCTGATACCAAGTTTGTCACACCCCAAATTTGAGGGACGGGACCGACACCTAACCGGATGAGCCCAGTCAAGCGGACCAGGATTGCCTTTCCTACCCAACGTATTACCCCGTGTTCATAACATACGTTATTCCATATGAGTTAGCCAAATTAGATTCAAAGTACAATTTACAACATAATTCCATTTTCCTCTTTTAACTTTCAACAATAGATAATCCAAAACATACAAGTTACATACAACATTTCTGATGCGATCCACAATTTACGAGTGAGTACAACTACCCCCCAAAATATACATAAGTACAACCCAAACAGTGTCTACGGAGCCTCTAAGAGTACTATGAGTTTTACATAAACTTGCCAGCAATAAGGCCCCGACTATACCTATTTACAACATAAGCAAAAGAAAATGATATAGTACACACACGACCCCGGGAGGAAATGGGGCTCACCAGAACTGCTGAAGAGATGAAGAGGAGGCACCACTAGTGGCAGGCTGAACTACCTGCTATGGAACCACCTACATCCATATAAAAGATGTAGCGCCCCGGCAAAAGGGACGTTAGTACCGTTGAATAGTACTAGTATGTATAAACAAACTTCACTCTAAGTAAAATCAAGTAATGCACAGATAGAAGGCAGTCAACCAAATCAACAAGTATTGCACAGAGATACATAGACAAACACAATTGAGGGTTTCACAGATTCTTATTTCAAAACAATAACATTCCACCCTTATTCCTTCTCAATAATCCACCCTTATTACTTCTTGTTGCGGCGCGCAACCCGATCCCACCGTACAATCATATTCCACCCTTATTACTTTATATATCACCCTTATTCCTCCTGTTGAGGTGCGCAACCCGATCCCACCGTACAATCACATTTCATAGCAACGATAACAACCCACAATTAAATCACAAGGATTCATATCATCAAGAGTACAATTTCATAACCACCAAACAATCATGTGTTCACAATAGTGTTTATCAACCATTAATTTAATCACAAGGATTTTCATCAACAAGAATATAAATTCATTACATCCAATAATCCGTATGAGATCAACCCACAATAAACCTTGCCAAACAATGAGTCATGTACAGTATGTCCATGGTCATTTAGTTCAATTAAATCAACTCATAACTCCTTTTTCATCACTTGTTACACAACCCTTAGCACTTAGATACATTCACACATTTGGGTTCGATACCATTCTTTCATACCAACATATTCAAGAATTTAACGACCTTGCACATGATATAGTAATCACACGAAATCACCTTTCACAATTTCACTTAACATGGTGATCGACTAAGAAAATCAGAAAATAAAATCTTACACCTCAACATAGCCGGACAATCAATTCACATATACTCAGCAAGAAACCTATGCCAAATGCTTGAACACCACAAGGTGACTCTACTAAGATTAAAGTTATCCATACATACCTCGAGTCGAAATTCCCCCATATTATCTATCACAATTCACCGAACCGTCTAGCACCGTAAATCTAGTTCACAATGTGACACATTTACCTTAGAATTAGGAACCTTGAATTCATTTGAGCATTTTATCAAACACCATGTGGTCCCTTAGCTTAACTAAACCCTTTTTAGTGAAAGATTACTCTAACTAGCTTCCTTTGGTCATGGAAGACTATTCACAGGCATGTAAGTCTTATCTTTTATTTTCAAGAACCAACCTATGTGTGTTTTATTATTAACCAAAATCTGAGAAATTGGGGAAAATGGGGGTGAAGACTTACCTCTTGTGATGAAGAGGTGAAGATTACTCGAAAATTTCCGGGCCTGAGTAAAGACGATGGACCAATTTGATGAAGAAGAAGATTTTCTCTCACTAAACCCACTCTCCCTTCTCTCTATTTTTGTTCAGATAAATGTTAAAAATGAAGGGGAGGGGTGTATTATTAAACTGGGGGTCGGGTTCAAAATTAGAAATTAACAAGCCTCGAAGTAGGGTGCAAAATTAGAAATTAACAAGCCCCGAAGCAGGAAATGCGGTCAGGAATACGATCGCATTCCTGCTATGCGGTCCGCATTCTTGTCACATAATTGGCCCTAAAATGGGCCAAAAATAAGACCGGATTGCCCAGGTATGTGACCACTATGCGGTCCGCATACCTGTTATGCGATCGCATAGTGCGTCGCATAACCTCCTCCGCAAAAATGGAGGTGCAAGAATGCGACAGCTATGCGGCCCGCATTTCCAAGATGCGATCGCATCTTGGGCCGCATATCCGTCCTCAAACTGGACAGAAGTCTGTCCATGTATGCGACCACTATGCGGTCCGCATACCTGTTATGCGATCGCATAGTGCGTCGCATAACAACACAATTCTGGAAAATTTTATCGTTTAAGTCCCGGGGTACTTTTTACACAAAAAAGTCCGTTTTTAAGAATTTCTACAGTTATAACAACACAAGGACCTATTCGGGCATTATTTTAGACATGAAATTTTAATGGTCTTTACACTCAGCTACGGAGATCGGGAGTTTCCTTTGTTTGGCAGGATATTACCGTCGCTTTGTAGAAGGGTTCTCATCTATTGCTTCACCATTGGCCTGATTGACCCAGAAGGGTGCCCCATTCAGATGGTCTGATGAGTGTGAGGAGAGCTTTCAGAAGCTCAAGTCAGCATTGACCACAGCTCCGGTTTTGGTTTTGCCTACTGGTTCGGGTTCTTATACAATCTATTGTGATACTTATAGAGTTGGTTTAAGAGCGGTGTTGATGCAGGACGGTAGGGTGATTTCCTACGCGTCTAGAAAGTTGAAGGTGCACGAGAAGAACTATCCAGTGCACGATCTTGAGTTAGCTGCCATTGTTCACGCCTTAAAGATTTGGCGCCATTATTTGTATGGAGTGCAGTGTGAGATCTTCATTGATCATCGTAGTTTGCAATATCTTTTGAGGCAAAAGGATTTGAATTTGCGGTAGAGGAGATGGTTAGAACTTCTCAAGGATTATGACCTTACTATTTTGTATCATCCGGGGAAGGCCAATGTAGTGGCCGATGCCTTGAGTCGCAGAGCCGAGAGTTTGGGAAGTCTAGCTTACCTTTCAGCAGCAAAGCGACCTTTAGCACTTGATGTTCAGGCTTTAGCGAGTCAGTTGGTGAGATTGGATTTGTTAGACCCTACGCGGGTATTAGCTAGCATGGCTTCCCGGTCTTCCCTTTATGATCAGATTAAAGCTCGGCAGTATGATGATCCGCATTTGTTAGTACTTCAGGATAGGGTCCATCGGGATGATGCCAAGGATGTGACTATTGGTGATGACGGTGATATGAGGATGCATGGTCGTATTTGCGTGCCCAATGTGGATGGTCTTTGAGTGTTGATACTGGTAGAGGCTCACAACTCATCGTATTCTATTCATCCGGGTGCCGCGAAGATGTATCAGGACTTGAATCAACAGTATTGGTGGAGGCGGATGAAGAGAGATATTGTTGAGTATGTAGCACGGTGTCTCAACTGCCAGTAGGTTAAGTATGAGCGAATTACTATGGACTTTGTAGTTGGGCTTCCACGGACTTCGAAGGGTTTTGATGCTATTTGGGTCATTGTGGATAGATTGACCAAGTCTGCGCACTTCATTCATGTTGGTACTACTTATACTTTAGAGCGGTTATCTGGTATTTACATCAGGGAGATTGTCCGATTGCATGGGGTTCCAGTTTCTATCATTTTTGACAGAGGTACTCAGTTCACTTCTCAGTTTTGGAAGGCTGTGCAGAGAGGTATGGGTACTCAGGTAGAGTTGAGAACTGCATTTCATCCTCAGGCCGACGGCAAGTCGGAAAGGACTATTCAGATTTTGGAGGACATGTTGCGTGCTTGTGTGATTGACTTTGGTGGTTCATGGGATCAGTTTCTGCCACTAGCGAAGTTTGCATATAATAACAGCTACCAGTCCAGTATTCAGATGGCCCCGTATGAGGCTTTATATGGTAGGAGGTGTAGATCTCCAGTTGGTTGGTTCGAGCCTGGTGAGGCTAGGCTATTGGGCACAGATGTGATTTAGGATGCATTCGAGAAGGTGAAGTTGATTCAGGAGCGACTTCGCACGGTGCAGTCTAGACAGAAGAGTTATACGGACCGGAAGGTTCGGGATGTGTCGTTTATGGAAGGTGATAAGGTACCGTTGAAGGTATCACCCATGAAGGGTGTTATGAGGTTCGGAAAGAGGAGAAAGCTGAGTCCTCGATTTATTGGTCCTTTTGAGGTGCTTCAGAAGGTTGCAGAGGTGGCTTATAGACTTGCCTTTCCACCTAGTCTATCGAGTGTTCATCCGGTATTTCATGTGTCGATGCTGAGGAAGTATGTTGGTGACCTGTCTCATGTGTTAGACTTTAGCACAGTTCAGCTCGAGGGGTGATATGTCATATGAGGTAGAGCCAGTAGCAATTTTGGATCGTCAGGTAAGAAAGTTGAGGTCTAAGAATATAGCTTCAGTGAAAGTACAGTGGAGAGGTTAGCCAGTGGAGGAGGCTACTTGGTAGACCGAGCGGGAGATGCAGAGAAGATATCCTCACTTGTTTGAGACTCCAGGTATGTTTCTACACCCGTTCGAGGATGAACGTTTGTTTAAGAGGGGGAGAATGTAACGACCCGGTTTGTCGTTACGTAGAACCTACATTATAATTACTGTTATTGACTTGTCATATGTTGGTTATACTGTTGTTGATGTGTTAGAATTGGTAGGCTTGAAATTGAAATGGTTGTAGTGAGAGTTTAGCCACTTAGTCTTTAAAAATAGCCTTAAATTTGGTAAACGACCTCGGAATGCGTATTTATCGCTCGGATAGCTACGTTAGGTGATTTGGGACTTAGGAGTGTATTCAGAATAATTTTGTGATGTCCGGTGTAGAGTTAGGCTTGAATTGGCGAAAGTTAGTTTTTGGCGATTTCCGGTCGGCAGTGGAAAATAGGCTATTAGAGTCGGAATGGAATTCTGGAAGTTGGAACAGGTTCGTAATGTCATTGTGGATATGTCTGCAAAATTTCAGGCCAATCGGAGTTGTTTTGGATAGTTTCGGCATCGTTGGTGGATTTTAGAAATTTCAAAGTTCATAGGTTGGAATCCGATGTAATTTTGGTGTTTTGATGTTATTTTTAGGGTTTTGAGAGTGCGACTAAGTTTGAATGATGTTATGGGATGTGTTGGTAAATTTGGTTGGGGTCCCGAGGGGCTCATGATTGATTTCGGGTGGTTAACGGGCATTTTGGCCTTGGGAAAGTTGCTGTTTTCTGGTGTTAGTGCAGCAGAGGTCTGTTCATCCCGATCGCGTGGCAATTGTCACGATCGCGTAGAGAAATTGGGAGCCCGGTCATATTGGTGCATCGCGATCGCTGAAGTCTGGTCGCGATCGCGTGAGGTGAGGAGCTTATGCAGTGCGATCGCGTAGGCCTAGTCCACGATCGCATAGAGTTAGCCAGGCTCGTGGGGAGCGGGGTAAGTTGTTCTTCGCGATCGCGTGAGACGGGTTGCGATCGTGTGGGTTGAGGTTCTACTGAATTGTGATCGCGTGGGCTTTGTTGCGATAACGGAGAGTATTTTTGGGCAGCTGAAGATTTGTGAATCGCAATCGCGATGAATAATTACCTGGGCAATATTTAAATAAACCCTCCGCGACCAATACCCACTTTTCACCATTTTTGTACGGAAAGAGAGCTTTTGAGGCGATTTTGAAGAAAGGAAATCATCGTTCTTCATTGAGGTAAGGATTTTGGACCCCAAAACTCGATTATATGAACATAATATCAGTGTTTAATTCATGAAAAGCAGTAGAAAAAGGTGGAGTTAGGGCTTGAGATTATGAGACATTTAGGAGATGATTTGAGGGGTCAAACGAAATCCGATTTTAACATTCTTTATATGTACGGACTCGTGAGATGATGAAGAACATTTTGGTATAAAATTTGTCGGGTTCCGAGACGCGGGCCCGGGGGTCGGGTTTTGGCTAAATTCGGGTTTTATGCTAAAATTGGTACTTTTCAGATGGAATTCATTCCTTTAGCATAATTTGATGATAAAAATCTGATCTTGGTAGATTTGGAGCATTCTGAAGTTAATACGAGAGGCAAGCGGGTCGCAGAGTAGCTTTTCGGGCTAGTTTGAGGTAAGTAATGTCTTTAAATCCTGTCCTGAGGGTATGAAACCCCGGACTTTACATCCTTTCACGGATTTTGGAATGCAATGATTAGAAATATATCCCTTTTAGGAAACTATTGAGTTGCGAAACCGATTTTAAGCATATGCTTAATAGTATTGATATATTTTGATATGATTTGGGCTGTAAGCCATGTTTGGGGCCTAGTGCATATCTGTTTACCCCTTGGGGGTTGTTTTTACTATTTTCCTCACTTGATATGTTATGATTTTCACTCAGTCTTTTCTTGATGATTGTTTTGACACTCAGAGTATTTTTGATATTATTTCTGGAAAATAAAACACTGTTTTTGGGTCGAAAACCCAGTATAATGATGGCCCGAGTGGCATGTTGAGAGTGTCTGACTGAGTGAGGTCGTGGCCCAATATTGTGAGGATGTTATTATATGAGAGAGGCTGAGGGCCAATATTGTGAGTGATTTATGCCATGATGTGGCTTGTTATAGCGCTTGGGCTGTAGGAGCCCCTCCGGAGTCTGTACACACCCCTAGTTAGCGCAGGTACCTATTGAGTGCGAGTGATTGCCCGCGGGGCTAATACTGAGGGAATGTGAGGTTTCCCGTTGGGCTGATATTGAGTGACTGTGAGGTTGCCCGCTGGGCTGATACTGAGTGATGGTGAGGTGTTGAGGAAAATGTTATGAGAGATGATTATGGCACGAGGGGAAGATTTATGATAATATTTTACTGAGTTTTTGACTATGATTCACTTCATTTTTCAAACTGATTTTACTGAGCGTTTTACTGAGAATATTGGAAAATATACTTGTTTCAAAGGATTTTTCTGGAAATTGGTTTTCAAACTTATGTATACAGTATTGAGACTTGATATTTTACTATTTGTGGATTGGTGTTTTGTGCTGTGTGTTTCATATACTTCAGACTGTGATTTATTTAAATTTTACTGAGTTGGCGTACTCATCATTACTCCCTGCACCCCTGTGTGCAGATCCAGGTACTAGTGCGGAGCAGTAGCCATCTTTGTTCGTTAGCAGTAGCTTTACGGGATTTCGAGGTAGCTGCCCAGCGTCCGCAGCTTCTCCATTTCCCTTCCTTTATTAGTATTAGTATTTATTTCATAGTATTTATTTCATAGACATTGTTTAAAACATTAACAGAGTTAGTTTTATTTCTTAGATGCTCGTGACCATGTTGACTCCAGTCTTGGGAGGTTTGCTTAGACTGTTAGTTTATCATGGGGACGTAAAGACTTAAAGAAATTATTTTATACTCTGTTTGTTGTTCGTTATTGATCTATGAAATATTATAATAGAATGAATGGGTAGTTATGTGATGGTTGGCTAGCTTAGTTCCACGATAGGCGCCATCACGACCTGTTAGGATTTGGGGTCGTGACACAGTGTGATATTTAGTGAATTAGATCAAGTGACAACTGATATTATTTCAGTTTAATAATTGAATTAAGAAAATAATAAAAAAAGAGTTATATTAAAAAAGATGAACAAATATTTATTATATCAGTTTTTTTTCTTATTATATAAAAAATAATAAAAATATTAAAAATAATAAATGAATTAGATTACAAAGAGAAAAAAATATAAATAAAGAAGTTAAATGAAATTAGACAAGGAACAAGAAATAAAAAAATAAAAGAAAAAAGGAGTTAAATGAAATTAGAAAAGGAACAAGAACTAAGGAAAATAAATAAAAAGAAAAAAAGTAAAGAAGGGGTCAAAATGAGTGTGAAATAATTTATGGTAAAAATAACAATAATACGATTTGGCAAAATAAATGAATAAAAATAGAGAAAAAGAGAGAAAAAATAAGAAGTAAAGAAAGAAAAATAGGAAAAAAGTAAAGAAGCATAGAAATAAAAAAGAATTGGAGAAAAAAGAGAAAATTCTCCACAATAACAACTATGGGTAGAAAATATAATTAGTTTGATGGGTAGAAAAATAAATGGGTAGGTAAGGATAAATAATTTTATTTTTGTGGATAACTGTGACATTCAAGCCATTTTGTTGTAGGTCCACTCTCTTTTGGACTTTATCGTGCAATGGGCTATATGCCGAGAAAAGAAATAAGCTAATGCATGAGTGGGTAAATAGTTTGGGCCGCATGGGTAAGAGAAGTAAATAATTTGAGTCTGAGAATTAAAGGGTAAATAATTTAGAATTAATGGGTATAAAGTGAGATTTTCTCAAAATGGCGTGCAGGGATCTCGGGCCACTTTAATCAGGCTGGTCAGTCAAATTTATGGGCCAAATCCAGCCCATTTGTTATGTTTAGTTGTACATTCTTGAGAAAATCTCACTTTATACCCATTAATTTCAAAATATTTACCCTTTAATGCCAGACCCAAATTATTTATTTTTCCTACCTATGAGGCCCAAAGCGCCCATGCATTAGCTTATTTCTTTTCTCGACATCGTCTTCCTTTTACAGAAATTATTCAAAATTTTGAGTATTTTGATATGGTTTTTGAATGAAGAAAAAAGAGTACAGTTATTTGATTGAAGCTTTGATATGGAATCTCATGGTGGTTGAGGGCATATATAGATAGAGAGAAAAGTAAGGCGCGTAATGGGTATTAGACTTTTGATAGTATGTGAGTCAGCAATAAACTCACGAAGAGCGTTTGACTCTCACGCATGACATGGCTTACACATAGGATTTGGTGAGGAGTTTAAAAATTTTATTTTGAAGATTTCTTGTTTGATTCAAAGTGGGTGGTGTTAAATATTGCTTATAGTACCTTCTGGAAGTTCATACTGAAATTTGATAGCATTTGGAGTTGATTTGTGGTGATTGAGACCGAAATTTTCAGCTGAAAATCGAAGAACACATCTACCCAATGGTATACCGTTATGGTATACAATATATTATAGGAGTATATAGCTATACTGCAATAATATACTATTTAGTTTACAATATACTGCAGCGGTATATTGTAATAATCGAAGAAAAACACAGTTACCTAACGGTATACCTCTACATTATACAATATACTATAGGTGTGATGACCCAAAAGGTCATCTTACGTAATTTAAGCTATATCTGTGTTCCGAGGCTCCGAGAGCCTCCGTTAGCCTCACCTCGATATGCGTGCGCAGCCCGGGCGATTAGCCGGGAAGCTTATATGTGAAAAACTGACAAAATAATGAGTTTTGATAATTATAAATGAATATAGTTGACTTTGGTCAACATTTCTGGTAAACGGAC
>ML280290.1:0-13268 GCA_005239495.1 Nicotiana undulata
GGAGTCCGTTTGACCCCTCAAATCGTCCCTTGAAGGTCTCATAATCCCATGCCCCAAAATCCTTTTTTTTCCTACTGTTTTTCATGAATTAAAGGCTGGGATTATGGTCTATAATCACCCATAAACGAGTTTTAATGATCAAAATACTTACCTCTGTGATACCCAATGATTTTCTCCTCCAAAATTCGTCCAAGAAGCTCCTTGTCCGTACACCAATGGTNGAATCCCCTCACGCGATCGCTATGCCTGACCTGCCCGACCTCTGCGATCGCGGACGCCTTTATGCGATCGCAGAGAACAAAAATGCTTCCCCTTACGATTGAACTACGAGATCGTGACTCTCCCTACGCGATCGCAGAGAAGAAAAACCTGCTGCGCAAAAACCAGAAACCATCAATGTTTTCAAGTCCGAATGAGTCCGTTAATCACCCGAAATCAATCCCGAGCCCCTCGGGACCCCAACCAAACTTACCAACATATCCCATAACATCATTCAAACTTATTTGCACTCTAAAAACATCAAAACTAACATCAAAACACCAAAATTACATCGGATTCAAGCCTATGATTTCCAAAAACTTCCGAAACGCGCATTTGATCAAAAACCCAACCAAATCATTTCCGAATGACCTGAAATTTTGCGGGCAAGTCCAAAATGACCTAACGAAGCTACAGCAACTCTCGGAATCCCATTCCGACCCTCGGATCAAAATCTCGCCTATCAACCGGAATTCGCCAAAATACTAACTTCGCCAATTCAAGCCTAATTCTACATCGGGCATCCTAAAAATATTCTGAACACACTCCTAAGTCCCAAATCACCTAACGAAGCTATCCGAACCATAAAATACGTATTCCGAGGTCGTTTACCAATAAGTCAACTCTTAGTTAACTTTTTTCATTTTAAGGTTGTTCTTAAGGACTAAGGGACTAAATTCTCATTTAACCATTTCGATTTCAAGCCTATCAACTCTAACACATTAATAATAGAATAACCAACATATAATAAGCCACTAACACCAGTTATAATGCAGGTTTTATGTAACGACAGATCGGGTCGTTATAGAAACATTCAAAAGAAAGACTTCTAAAGAAGAAAGAAAAATAACTTTTTTTTTGAATTTCGAAAGAAAACTTCTAAAAAGAAAAGAAATATTTTTCGATTTTTGGACTTTTATTTTGAAATTATGAAAGAAATACTTCTAACGTAAAAAAAATATATTTGAATCTTGAATTTTATTTTTAATTTTCGAAAGAAGAATGAAAATGATTTTGGATTTTATATTTTAAAGACTTCTAAAAAATATTTTTGGTTAAAATATTTTTAATTTGAAATTTCTAAAGAAAGACTTCCAAGGAAGGGATTAAAGGAAAATATTTTTGGAATTTTTAAAAATAGAGGCTGGAACTGATGAGGTTTGCCTACGTATCTGACATCTGGTGAGAATCAGACCCGCGTAGTTCTGCCCGTTTTGACAGAACAAAGGAAATATGACTTTTGAAATCATTGCCTTATTTTCTTTCTCTTTTTTTTTTCTTCAAAATTTTGGCAGAGTTTCGAAAATTTTCAAATACCTAACTCTCACTCTCTCTTTTGTTTTGATTTTTTTCTCTTTTTTATTTTTATTTTCTTCCCCTATTCTAGAAGCCAGTCCACACGCAAACCGAAAGAAACAAATACGCAAGTAGTACGTAAGATGCATCAGGATGGTCTTTTAAATTGGGTACACCTATCCTAGGCGGACCCAACCCTTGTGTTGAGTCCCCTAAGTCAAATGCACGTGATGCAAACAAGCGTTCCTACTAGGGATCCGACATGAGGCTATGTTACTCTAGATTTAAACCCCGGGTGTATTGTTCTAGACCTGGCTTACCCGAGCGGACAACTCGAGCCGGGGGGGGGGGGGGGGGNAGATCATCCAGCTTTGCAACTTGTCCGATCCTCGTTCTAAATTAGGGATATGACACTAACAGAAAAGAAGTCACGCCAGTGTGCACTTCCCAAAAGATTTAGAAGACTCAGAGAGAAGAAGGGTTTCGTAACAGTTTATATACAGTTCACATAATATCAAAGCGGTAAAAAGCGATATTAGGCTCAAACACGTAAAAATCAGACAATCATGAAAGCCAATAATAACAGTTATTCTAAGCTCGAATTCTGAACCCTGAACCAGAAATTCTGGGTTCTTAATCCCCAACAGAGTTGCCAGAGCTATCACACCTCCTTTTTCCTCCCCCGGAAGGGTATAAAGGAGTTTTTCCAATTTAAGTGACATTATCGAAATGGGATTATTATTTTTATCAGAGTCTCCACTTGGGATAATTTATGGTGTCCCAATTCACCGGTTTATTAAAATCCCAAATCGAGAAAGAGATGACTCTGTTTAAAGTCTGCGAAAACTAGAAGACCGGGTAAGGAATTCTGTTAACCGGGGAGAAGGTGTTAGGCATTTTCGGGTTCCGTGGTTTTAATACGGTCGCTTAACTGTTAATAATTAGCCTAATTACCTGATTAATTATGTATTTTAAACCTACTTGTGAATTTGTAACTTTTTAACCGCTTTTAATTATTTATGGAGTTATTTGAACAAGTCGCGATGTCGCGCACTCGTTGTTTTGTACACATTGCGAATCGTGTCACGGGAACCGTATCCACGATCTACAACATATGTATTTTTATTATTGTCGGATCATATGAAATGCACACCCGAATGATCGTGACCATGCCACGAAAACCGTACCCACGATCATAATAATAGATTTATAAATGGACTCCAGAGACCTTAACACTTACTCAAACTTTCACGGATCTAAGCTGATGAATGATAAAACTACACAAACTGATTCCCTATTTTAATTTAAACTCAATAAAGGATAAATGTCAACAAGAAAGAAAGGAACAGACTTCAAATTTAACACAAAAAGCTGGCAGTGAATCACCAAACTCCAAATAAGCTAACGTTATGCTTTTAGTGGCACATAGCAGTGAACTTTAAATAAACCAAAACATTCCAAAAAATTTGGTGTACATAATTTGTCACACTTAATTATTTAAGAAAATTTTAAAGTTGTGCGAATGCATACCTTGATTTTATTTTAAAAATCGACGCTTAAATAATGTCACGCATACGTGTACACAATTTGTTATGCTTAATTATTTAAGAAAAACTTCAAAGTCGCGCGAACGCGTACCTTGGTTTATTTTCGGAATCATAATAATGTCACGCGGACACGTACATAATCACGATAATAAATTAACATTTACACTTGATCAAGCTAAAAAATAGTACTTTTTTACAATTAAAATGTCACTCGTCCGAGTACAAGAATACAAAAGAGCACAAAATTGAGGAAAACCCAATTAAGAAAATCACGTAAAATAAACTGGGTCAAAGAAAAACTGAACATTGAAAATACAAAGGCAACCCAGTTGAGAAAATTAACATTTACACATGATCAAGCTAAAAATATAACCTTCACAACTAAAATTTCACTAGTCCAAGCAAAAAACACAAAGGAGCACAAAATTAAGGAAAACCCAATTCAAAAAATCACATAAAACGAACTGGGTCGAAGAGAAATTGAGCATTAAAGATTCGAACAAAAGTTATACCAGTACAAAGTCATTCTCACAACAGGGTTTCTTGGGTGCTAAGTCGTCGTGATGAACAATGTCACCCACTAACAAAAGACGTCGGAACCTCGAAACACGCCGGGGAAAGCTCCCCGGAAAATTCGACTCGACCCCGATTAAAACTGTTGTTGTTTTGTGAAGAAAGGGGTTGTTTTTGAGCTGTTTTCAACTGAATTTTAACGGAGTTCGAACAACGATTTTGCGGCTGTTTCACATTGCAACACAGCTGGTTTTGGTGTGGTGTGTGCGTCACGGTTGCTAGTGGTTGTTTGGAGGCGGTTTTGTGGTGGTAAGTGATGAAGAGAGGTTGAGGGGGTGGCGGCAGACTAGCAGAGGGGTGCTGGGCCAGCGGCTGTTAGACTCTTGGAGAAAGCAACGACGGTGAAGGTTGAAGGGTGTCCGTCGATTAAAGGGGAGAAAGGGGATAGGCGTTGCTGGTTCTCTGTTTCTCAAAGAGAGTGACGATGGCTGCCGTTTTTAGCCTTAGGAGATTTTTGTAATTAGATGTCTTCCCCTTTATAATGTGTAATGTGCTATGGTTATATAGAAGAACCTTAGCGTTAGAGTTTTTTTGTAGGAAGTTGGGTATTGGAATGGGCCAGGTTAGGAAAATTTTGGGCCATGCAAAATTGGCCCATCCGATTTTTAAGAAAAGAAAGCCCTCATTTTCTTCCAATTTATTTTCAAACGCGGTCATTCAAATTTCCTAAATCAAACTTAATTTTTCAAAATTGTACTACTTACTTTTTCCTAACAATTAACTAAATTAATTTAACTAAAAATGCATACGAAATTACTAAATATTTTTTTGTTGTAATTTTAATGTATTAATCCTACAACTTGATGAGTAATTGATTCCTAAAAATGCAAATTAAACCTAAGATGGAATAAAATAAAATGTGACAACTTTTTTATAATTTTTCTATAATTTTAAAGTATTAAACATGCATGAAATGCAACTAAATGAAGAAAAACTCCTAAGATTCATAAAAATTATTTCTGGATTATTTTTAGGAGTAATTTTCATGCGGGGCAAAAATTGGGTGCTCACAACTGCTCCTATTTGCTCGAGAACATGAAGAGTTTTCGGGCAAAGATAAAGTAAGCAATTACGAGCAATTTTTCCCCGTTTGGTACTCCATTTGGAAGCATTTTGAAAAAGGTTTGACCGAACCTTACTTCGGAGGTTGCCTACATATCCTTGGCTATAAAGGAATCAGGTCAGTGTAGTTCTGGGAGAGTGATGGAATGACGAGTTGCAGAGTCGAGCGAGGTTCCGTTTCGTCGAGGTTCCGGTCCGCAGTCCTGGTATTACATCAAAGTAAAAAATGAACAAGACTAACTAAGCCTATCAGCTATGAGTTACAAGGTTCCTATCTATAAATCTTCTGAAGCTTGATCTTGAGTCTTGAATGGTGCTTCATGCCGACTTTTGATTTGAACCTTGATGTTTGCTAGTTGCAGGTGCTAGTTCATTCTTCTTCAGCTTTCAGATCATGATGGGACATGCAAAACTCGTGACTCAGTCATGTCTTGAGAAATCCACATCTTGCCTCTGCTTCTACATTTTGGATTCTTATTTTCTCTTCCTTTTTTTAAATTCTGGATTGAGACTACTTCTGTTGGTCATCACGGATTATCGACTCACATCATTGCTGCGAGCTTCTGTTACTTGTAACCTGAATTGAATTCTGAAATGGCCTCCGTTGTTCTCCAGGTGGGTGCTTGCTACTGACTTAAAGCTTCAAATTTTGAAATAAGTTCCCTCGTTCTCCAGGTGGACGCCTGATCACTTAACTTGAAATGTATTCCCTCGTTCTCCAGGTGGGCGCCTGATGACTTAACTTGAAATGTATTCCCTCGTTCTCCAGGTGGGCGCCTGATGACTTAACTTGAAATGTATTTCCTCGTTCTCCGGGTGGGTGCCTGCTACTGACTTAAAACTTCAAATTTTGAAATAAGTTCCCTCGTTCTCCGAGTGGGCGCCTGATGACTTAACTTGAAATGTATTCCCTCGTTCTCCAGGTGGGTGTCTGCTACTGACTTAAAACTTCAAATTTTGAAATAAGTTCCCTCGTTCTCCAGGTGGGCGCCTGATGACTTAACTTGAAATGTATTCCCTCGTTCTCCAGGTGGGCGCCTGATGACTTAATATGAAATGTATTCCTTCGTTCTCGACTGGGCGGCTGATTGCCAAAACTCGAACTGTATTCCCTTGTTCTCCAAATGGGCGCCTAATTGCCAAAACTTGGATTGTATTCCCTTGTTCTCCAGGTGGGCGCCTGATTGCCAAAACTTTAACTGTATTCCCTTGTTCACTAGGTGGGCGTCTGATTACACAACAAAACAGATAAAACAAAGAAAATTTTCTGCCCCAGTTTGTACTAGGAACATTGGTGAGTGTTAGTTGGATTTATAAATCACCTACGCTATTGATGAATGATGCAATGATGAAAGTAAAATTAAAGACTCGACTAGGATGTGCGTCTCCTGTGAGTAAAATTGAAAGACCCAAAGTAAGAAGTGCGTCTCCTACATTTGAGGTTGAGCTTGAGGAAAACTGTGAACTAAGCTTGACTAAAGTAAAAACTGGCCATATTCTCCAGGCGGGACCCCTGATTTCAAAAAAACTACAAATTGATAACTTAAGAAAACTAAAAATTGACCCTCTTTTTTCTTTTTCCTTTTAAAAAAAAAATCCAGACTTCCCCCTTTTTTTTAACAGAAAAAAAATATTATCCTAGGAGAAAATTCATCAGACTAGTTTTTTTGTTATCTTAGGAGAAAGATTCATCAGACTAAGATTTTTATCCTAGGAGAAAATTCATCAGACTAGTTTTTTTGTTATCTTAGGAGAAAGATTCATCAGACTAAGATTTTTATCCTATGAGAAAGTTCATCAGACTAGGTCTACGTATCTCACATCTGTTTTGTCGTGGTAAGTGATGAAGAGAGGTTGAGGGGGCGGCGGCAGACGGGCATAGGGGTGCTGGGCCAGCGGCTGTTAGTCTCTTGGAGAAAGCAACGACGGTGAAAGTTGAAGGGTGTCCGTCGATTAAACGGAAGAAAGGGGATAGGCGTTGCTGGTTCTCTATTTCTCAAAGAGAGCGACGATGGCTGCCGTTTTTAGCCTTAGGAGATTTTTGTAATTAGATGTCTTCCCCTTTCTAATGTGTAATGTGCTATGGTTATATAGAAGAACCTTAGGGTTAGAGTTTTTTTTTGTAGGAAATGGGATATTGGAATGGGCCAGGTTAGGAAAATTTTGGGCCATGCAAAATTGGCCCATCCGATTTTTAAGAAAAGAAAGCCCCCATTTTTTTCCAATTTATTTTCAAACGCGGCCATTCAAATTTCCTAAATCAAACTTAATTTTTCAAAATTGTACTACTTACTTTTTCCTAACAATTAACTAAATTAATTTAACTAAAAATGAATATGAAATTACTAAATATTTTTTTGTTGTAATTTTAATGTATTAATCCTACAACTTGATAAGTAATTGATTCCTAAAAATGCAAATTAAACCTAAGATGGCATGAAATAAAATGTGACAACTTTTTTATAATTTTCTATAATTTTAAAGTATTAAACATGCATAAAATGCAACTAAATGAAGAAAAACTCCTAAGATTCATAAAAATTATTTTTGGATTATTTTTAGGAGTAATTTCCATGCGGGGAAAAAATTGGGTGCTCACAGCTGCCCCTCTTTGCTCGAGAATATGAAGAGTTTTCGGGAAAAGATAAAGTGAGCAATTACGAGTAATTTTTGCCCGTTTGGTACTCCATTTGGAAGCATTTTGAAAAAGGTTTGACCGAACCTTGCTTCGGAGGTTGCCTACATATCCTTGGCTATAAAGGAATCAGGTCAGTGTAGTTCTGGGAGAGTGATGGAATGACGAGTTGCAGAGTCGAGTGAGGTTCCGTTCCGTCGAGGTTCCGGTCCGCGGTCCTGGTATTACATCAAAGTCAAAAATGAACAAGACTAACTAAGCCTATCAACTATGAGTTACAAGGTTCCTATCTATAAATCTTCTGAAGCTTGATCTTGAGTCTTGAATGGTGCTTCATGCCGACTTTTGATTTGAACCTTGTTGCTTGCTAGTTGCAGGTGCTAATTCATTCTTCTTCAGCTTTCAGATCATGATGGGACATGCAAAACTCGTGACTCAGTCATGTCTGAGCAATCCACATCTTGCCTCTGCTTCTGCATTTTGGATTCTTATTTTCCCTTCCTTTTTTTCTCTTTTTTTTTTAAATTCTGGATTGAGACTACTTCTGTTGGTCATCACGGATTGTCGACTCACATCATTTCCGCGAGCTTCTGTTACTTGTAACCTGAATTGAATTCTGAAATGACCTCCGTTGTTCTCCAGGTGGGTGCCTGCTACTAACTTAAAACTTCAAATTTTGAAATAAGTTCCCTGGTTCTTCAGGTGCGCCTGATGACTTAATATGAAATGTATTCCCTCGTTCTCGACCGGGCGCCTGATTGCCAAAACTCGAACTGTATTCCCTTATTCTCCAGGTGGACACCTAATTTCCAAAACTTGGATTGTATTCCCTTGTTCTCTAGGTGGGCGCCTGATTGCCAAAACTTTTACTGTATTCCCTTGTTCTCCAAATGGCCGCCTGATTACACAACAAAACAGACAAAACAAAGAAAATTTTCTGCCCCAGTTTGTACCAGGAACATTGGTGAGTGTTAGTTGGATCTATAAATCACCTACGCTATTGATGAATGATGCAGTGCTGAAAGTAAAATTAAAGACTCGACTAGGATGTGCGTCTCCTGTGAGTAAAATTGAAAGACCCAAAGTAAGAAGTGTGTCTCCTACATTTGAGATTGAGCTTGAGGAAAACTATAAACTAAGCTTGACTAAAGTAAAAACTGACCTTATTCTCTAGGCGGGACCCCTGATTTTAAAAACTACAAATTAATAACTTAAGAAAAATAAAAATTGACCCTCTTTTTTCTTTTTCCTTTTTAAAAAAAAATCCAGACTTCCCCTTTTTTTTTTTAACAGAAAAAAAAAATTATCCTAGGAGAAAATTCACCAGACTAGTTTTTTTGTTATCTTAGGAGGAATGTGTTGTTAATTCTTAAATTTAAATAGAAAAAATATTTAAAAAAGTTTAAAGAACCAAAATACCCTTTTAATAATGTATTATAATATTTAATAATAATAGTACTTTCATAAAAACTGAATAAATCTATTTGATAATAATAATTTTTTTAAAGGAAAAGAAGGAAACCATTTGAATTGGCTTTACTAAAGGGTGTGTTTCTTTCTTTTAGTAATAAACTCATTTGAATTTTGAATGGTCGTTGGTTAGCATAAACACCCTGCCTTAATTATATTTTGGCTATTTCCAAAACCAAACATTACTTTAGAGATTAAAGCAATTAGAATTTTTCATCTTTTATCATTCTTTTTTGTTCTTTGTGATTCTTTCATTCCTCCTTCCTATTTAGTCGAGTTCTTGTGGTCGAAGAATCAAAGAGTACAACTTTGATGTTAACAAGCAGAGTTCTGGTTATGATTGTGCAATCACATTGGTAAAAGAAACATACACCAAGAACATTGTGTATAAAGAAATATAAGGTAAGATATGACCATATTAATTTTTATATCTTATATGATCAATTAATGTAATTAAGAAAATAACTAACTTAACTAAAATGGTTTTTATTGAAGATCCAGACGATATTTAAAAATTTTGAATTCATGTGTTGCATCAACACAAATAAAATTGTAACTTAAAGGAATTTCATAGTTATGTCAATATCTCTTAATTTTCTTATGATTAACACAATATGTACATAGAATTAATTAATTTATGTTAATATTTTATTAAAATTAAATTTATTGCCTTGACATTACACGTGCAAAGCAAGTAAGAAGAAATTAGTTATTATAGTAGTGGGAAGTTCAAAAGTTAGAAGTTGGATTACAAAATGCCTTTAATACTCCCTCCGGTCCAAAATAAGTGATTTTTTTATCCTTTTTTGGTGGTCCAAAATAAATAACTTTTTCAGATTTCAAGAATGAATTAATTATTTTTTCCCTACATTGTCCTTAGAGTAAATAGTATTGGAATATGTGTTAAGAGTGTTATGTGAGATAGTAAATGTTAATATGGTCAATTTCATTGCTAATTGTGAAAACCTCTAAAAAATCACTTATTTTGGACCGGAGGAATTAACTAATATCCAACTTAAAAAATAAATAAAAAGAAAAAGACACTAAATTTTTAAAAAAGTGTTTTTTCTTAGAGAGTTGTGACCTTTCATTTATGAAAGGGTCTAATAGTATGATTAAGGGAAGCTAATATCCGAATTCGAAGAATAAAAGACCCAAAATTTGATCCATCAATATATGTTGTTGTTGTTTAATATGGAGTATGTTATTCTTTAATTTTAATAATTGTTGAACATTTATATTGGTAATTTCTTAGAAATGTTATAAGAAGTGAAAAACTAATGACGATTTATTTTACTTTGCTAACGTTTGAGGAAAAAAGATCCCCATATCCCGATCAAGTACATGAAAAAGGGTTTGGATTCTAATGTGTGTATTGGTAAAAAAAAGTCTTACACGTAAGATTATTCTTGATAACTCAGCCAGCTACGTGGACCAAGGAAAACATGACAGCTGGATATGACTTTGTAAAGAGGTACGAAACAAAGAGGCACGGTTCAATAAACCTTTGAGTTCATCAGCCACGAGAAACTCAACTTAATTAAGACAGGGAAGAGACACGGTCAGAGTGAATCCGGACAGAGCTACGGGCAGATTCGGGGATCCTCAATTAATGACCTATACGTTATGTAACCTACAGACAACAGTTATAGTTACCCTTTGTAACACCTCATTAATGTAATAATTAACCATTAATGAGCGATCATTGCAAGAATCAAACGTTATTTTAAGAAACTCCCTATATAAAGGAAGGGAAGATAACTTGTAAAGATCATCTAAGAATTTCTAATACTACGCACTTTACTTTGCAGCGTGCCATTATTACTTTCAATTTACTTTCTTTTATCATTCCCTTGATTATCAGTAACCCGCGTTTATCCTAAATATAACTTTGGTCAAAGGATCTAATTCTTTGGTTAAACAAATTGGTTCCGTTGCCGGGAATCTGATAATCTTTGTTCACTTTTCCATTGATATCCTATAAACTATGTCGAACTCCAACGACAACAACCAGTAGAAGAATGGAACCCCAGTTCCATCACCTCAAGGAACCCCCCGGGGTTCAAGGGAACCATCCCCAGAAAGATCTGATAACAACCGCAATAATAATGAGCAAACGGTAGAACAAGATTGAATAAAGCAAATGATTGCAGAGTATGTGGGACAAGCTTTTCAAGAATTTGCAAGGGGATTACCAACAGCACCACCTGTATCACTGACACCACCTCCAAACAATACAGTCACCGGGGAAAATCCTCAATCTGGATTGATAAACTCGGCAAAGGGTGACACTCCTAATGAATCTCTTGAAGCAAGACCATGTATGACTAATAACTCTGAATTACAAAATTTACTGCTAACCATGTAGAAACAGATGAAGGAACAAAACGATCGAATCGAGAAAATTCCCGGAGTACCACCTATTATCAAGGGCATTAATGTTGATAGATATTCTCAACAACCTTGGAAACCAAGCGCAACACCCTTGCCTATACCCAAGAAGTTTAAAATGTCTGACGTTCCCAAGTATGATGGAACAACCGATCCACGCGACCATGTGACCGCCTTTACCACTGGAGTAAAGGGCAGCGATTTAACAAAACAAGAGATTGAATCAGTCCTTGTCAAAAAATTTGGAGAAACACTCACCAAATGAGCCCTAACCTGGTATTCTCTTCTCCCTGAAAATTCTATTGACTCTTTTGTTGACCTTGCATATTCATTTATAAAAGCACACTCTGGTGCACAAAAAGTTGAGAAGAGAATGGAAGACATATTCAAAATAAAGCAAGGAGACACGGAACTACTCCACGAATTGTAGACAGATTCCAACGAGAAAGAATGCAATTACCCAGGGTGCCTGATAATTGGGCAGCCATGGCATTTGCAAGCAACCTAAACGATAAAATCTCGGAAGCCACGAGAAGGCTTAAAGAAAGTCTAAGAGAATTCCCAACTACAATATGGAATGATGTATATAACAGCTATAGCACTAAACTTAAAATAGAAGAAGATATCATTGCTCGTTCGAGAGATGAAGATCATTCCAAATCCAGACGTCCTGAATCAGATAGGAGATCAGGTAAAAAAAGGTACGATCCTTACTTAGGACCATCGGGACGTGAAATTCGTCCCAGGTTCGAAAACACTAGGTCAGACTATAGACCACCAGGAAGAGACGTGGGCTCATCCTCATCCAGATCCATAAAGGATCAAGATGAACGACCTAGAGGTAATGCTCGAATTGGGGATCATACCTTTAATATAAGTACTCCTGAACTTGTCTCAATATTAAGAAATATGGGAGATAAGGTTAAATGGCCCAAAGATATGCGATCAAACCCAAATAAAAGGAACCCAGATTTCTGGTGTGAGTTCCATAACGATCATGGGCACAGGACTGCGGATTGCAGATTTTTACAAGGTGAAATAGAACATTTATTGAAACAGGGCTATTTAACAGAATTGTTTAGTAATAAAGGTAAACATGAATATATGAAGAACAGGCAGGAGCCCCCAAAGCCTCCTTCTCCAAAGCGAACCGTCAATGTGATACCTGAAGGAGAGGAAGTAAACGGGATAGTTTGCCAATTAGCATCAAAGGTCACAATTACCCACGGAAAGAGGGTTCAAGAAGATCCAACCGAAGATGAAATAACCTTTGACGATGCAGATTTTGGTGGACTAATGCTTCCCCATAATGATGCCCTGGTAATATCCCTACTCATTCATGACACTAACGTTAAGAGAGTGTTAATTGATCCAGGTAGTTCAGTCAATATTATCTTGTTAAGAGTCGTGAAAGAAATGCTCATGGGAGGTGATCCCAAAGGCCCGAGCCATATCAGGGTTTGATAACTCTACAGTGATAACCAAAGGAGAGATCGAACTTAGCACTTACGCTGATGGAGTAACTAAGAACACCAAATTCCAAGTCATTGATACTGACTTGCTTATAATGTGATTATGGGAAGGCCTTGGATACATGACATGAAAGTAGTACCATACACCTTACATCAGGTAATCAAATTCCCCTCAGAATGGGGAATCAGACAAATTAGAGGTGATCAACATACCTCCAGAAATATAAATTACGTGGCACTTTATAACAAAAAAGGGATGGAAGGACTAGAAGATAGAGAAATCTTTCAAGCAGATGTCACCGGCCAAATAGGTACGGAAAAAACTACTAACCAAACAGGTATGAAAGAAGTAAAAGTTCAAACAGGTACGGGAGGAGATACACACGATAAGACGGATCCAGTCACCACGGGAGATGCATCGGACCATATAGATATGGACTCTAGACCGAACGTCATTCATGAACCAGAGGAAGATGAACACATCAAAACAACTACGGAAGGGCTTGAAGTTGTTCCATTGTTTGAACAAAAACCTGAACAGAAGGTGTATGTAGGCACGAGGCT
>ML280292.1:0-11898 GCA_005239495.1 Nicotiana undulata
AGTAAATGAATTGAGTATTGTTGTAACGGTTGGCTAGCCTGGTTCCACGACAGGCGTCATCACGACCCGGAAACGGGTCGTGACACCAATCTCTCTCAAGAATATCATAAGGATTTTTTTTCCTACTCCGATTGAGTGTTACGTGTTTTTCACAAAGATGTGTATTAAAGGGATTGTCAAGAGGATCGACTCAGTTTCGAGTCCTCGGGTGTAGAGTTCGGAGTTGCGGGCGCGTTCTTGGTCTGAGAGGTAGATTCGACACGAGGTGAGTCTCCTTTCTAACCTTGTAAGAGGGAATTGTCCTCATAGGTGTTCTATGTGCTGTGTGTAATTGTTTTTGGGTGCTACGTGCGTACAAAGTGACGAGAGTCCGTACGTAGCGGCTATGATTGTCATGTCCGAGTAGTTAGGCCCCACGTCATGCTCTGTTTTCTACTCGTAATGAATTATATGTTATGAACCCTTGTTATATGTAATTTCATTTCTCTGAAGTTTATGGAAATTTAGCATAATATGAAAAAATTGTTTTATGGAAAAATAATAAGAAAGGAATTATTTTTACTGAAAATAATATGAAAGGAATGGTTACGGGAAGTAATAGTGAAAGGAATTGTTTCGGGAAAGTAATATGAAAAGAAATGAATATAGTGTGTGCATGTGACTGCTTCGCAATTTACTTTCCGCGAGCGATGTGTGATTTTTCCTACTCTTATGGGATCGGGTCGTACGCCACGGCGGATTTAAAGATACTCCTATGGGATCGGGTCGTACGCCACAGTGGATTGAAAGGTATTTGTATATAATTGAGTCAGCACACGAGTCGCAGGTATGATTCGCGACCATGGGGAGCTTTATAATCGAGTCAGCACACGAGTCACAGGTATGATTCGCGATCGTGGGGAGCTTTATGTTAAATCAGTATAATCGAGTCAGCACACTAGTCGCAGGTATGATTCGCGATCGTGGGGAGCTTTACGACTATTGAGTGTTTATATACTACCTTACGACCCCGGCTGGTTGTCTTATTCCTACGTACGTATAACTATTTGTTACTTATTCATAGATGTTGACTTGTCAGTTATTTGAGGAAAAGAAAGTGGGAACCGTTATTTACTTTGATATTTGAGGAAAAAGGGGGTGGAAATTGTTATTTACTTATTTTCAGAAATTACTCGGATTTTAGTGCNAGACCTTAGTGAGTGTCGGGTCAACCTATCGTCACTACTTCTTCGAGACTAGACGGGATACTCACTGGGTACATATATGTTTATGTACTCATGCTACACTTTCTGTGCACTTTGTTGCACAGGTACCTACATAGTACAGTGATTGATATGGCGACTTACTCGGGCTGCATTCATCCGGAGGCGTTCCACAGATGACAGAGTCTCCCTTCTATGTATTTACATTTTATCTCTGTTTTCTTTGTCCAATTTATTTCTCGGACAAGAGTTGTATAATTGTATAAATTCTTAGAAATTGCTCATGTACTTGTGTCACCGGGTTCTGGGGATGTGTTGGTATTTATTTTATTATATTAAGTTGATTTTCTGTCGTATGTAATTTACGGGAATTTTAAATTATTTTGTTATGAAACACAGAAAAAGGCATGATTTCGAAAACGTTAAGCATGAAGGTATTTTAACTAATTTAGGGGTTGGCTTGCCTGACAGTGTGTCCGGCGCCATCACGACCCATAGATTTTGGGTCGTGACATCATATCAAAATATATATCAATATTATTAAGCATAGGCTTAAAAATCGGTTTCGCAACTCAATAGTTGCCTAAATAGGGAATATATTTCCAAAGTTCCAACCTTTGCATTCCAAAACCCGTGAAAGGGTGCAGAGTCCGGGGTTTCATCCCCTCAAGACAGGATTTAAAGATATTACTTACCTCAAACTAGCCCGGAAACTATTTCGCAATACGCTTGCCTCTCGAATCAACTCCCGAGTGCTCCAAATCTACCAAGTTCAGATTTTTATCATCAAATTATGCTTAAGGAATGAATTCCAATTGAAAAATATCAATTTTAGCTCAAAACCCGAAATTTGCTAAAACCCTAACCGGGCCTGCATCTCAGAACTCAGAAATATTTATACCAAAATGTTTTTCTTCATCTCACGAGTTCGTACATATAAAGAATGCAAAAATCGGAGTTCGTTTGACTCCTCAAATCGATCCTTAAAGGTCTCATAATCTCAAGCCCTAACTCCCCTTTTTCTACTGATTTTCATAAATTAAACACATAGATTATGTTCCTTAATCACCTATAATCAAGTGCTAAGGTCCAAAATACTTACCTCTATGAAGAACACTAATTTTCCATCTTCAAAATCACCTCAAAAGCTTCTTCCCATTCAAAAATGGTGTAAAAAGGGTTAATGGTCGCGGAGGGTTTATTTTTATACTTTCCAGGTGTACACATTGTGCGATCACGGCTCCAGCTGTGCGTTCGCAGTGAACAAAATTTACCAGCCCTTATTTAACCCTATGCGATTGCGGCCTCCTCTATGCGATCGCATAGAACAAATTTTCCAACAGCCTTCTCCAACTCTTCGGATAGCCTATGGTATAATGGTCATAACATTTTCTACAAAACTCGAAATTACAATTGGCTTAACGTTCTGAAACCTACACATCAAGCGCTACAACTTTTATTTTTGGATCATCTTCAAATTCCTTATAGATTGTGAGTTATAAGCTTCCAAAGTCGGAACAGTGCAGTAGAAATGTTACTCTGTGCGATCGCGGGAAGCCTTGTGCGATCACATACCACAACTAGATTTTTCCAAATTTTCTCTGTGCTAACGCATCCAGATCAATGCTATCGCACTGTACACCCCTGAAGCCAAAAACCAGCAACTAGAAATGGCCTAGAAATGGTCTGAAACCACCTGAAACTCACCCGAGACCCTCGAGACCTCAACCAAAACATACCAACACATCTCATAACATCACACAAACTTATTCGAGCCTTCGAATCACCAAAAACAACGCAAAAACACTAAAATCACATCGAATTCAAGCCTATGAACTTTTAAATTTCTAAATTCCACCAACGATGCTGAAACTATCAAAAACAAATCCGATTGACCTGAACTTTTGCACACATATCCAAAATGACATTACAAACCTGTTACAACTTTCGGAATTCCAGTCCGACCCCGATAGCCTATTTTCCACTGCCAACCGGAAATCGCCAAAAACTAACTTTCGCCAATTCAAGCCTAATTCTACACCGGACATCACAAAAATATTCCGAACACACTCCTAAGTCCCAAATCACCTAACGAAGCTATCTGAGCCATAAAATTCGCATTCTGAGGCCGTTTACCAATAAGTCAACTCTCAGTTGACTTTTCCAACTCTATGGCTAATTTTAAAGAGTAAGTGACTAATTTCTCATTATAACCATTCCGATTTCAAGCCTATCAACTCTAACATATCAATAACAGTATAACCAACCTATGACAAGTCAATAACAGTAATTATAATACAAATTCTACGGAACGGTCGACCGGGTCGTTACGCTAAGTTTAATCACAATTCAACTAGCCTCTTCTGATTAATAAGAAGAATTAATGACTTCAACCAATAAAATATAATGCAAAAATATCACAAGTAATTGCCTCTCTCGATTACACGAACAAGTGAATAAAGATGCAACAGTTAAAACATCCAAAGCGATTCAATACATAAAATCAGAGTTAATTATCCACAAAAGGGAATCAATACACCAAATCCATCAAACACTAATGAGAACTACTCCATGTATATGGAGTAATTCATCGTAAACATGTTTAATTTAAAGAAAAACATAAAATAATCCAAACCCTTGCCGTGACTGAGAATTAACCAACAAGAGTACCCACTAAGGACTTATCATAATTGTAGTGAAAGAAATTTACCAACAGACCTACGGGTCCACAACTGCACCACAATGCCTCGAATATATAACAGAGCATACACAATGCTCAATGAAGCATACAAAATGCCCCAATGTCATGGCGCACAGTCGTATCAAACTCAACATCATGGCGCACAGCCGTATCAAACTCAACTTCATGGCACACAGCCGTATCAAACTCAACATCATGACGCACAGCCGTATCAAACTCAACATCATGGTGCACGGCCGTATTAAACTATAAAACAACTTATAAACTAATATTTTTTTGTTGTACTTTAATTAAAATAATATATTTACGGCTAGTCTAAGACCACCGATTTTTCCAAGCGCATGCTTGTCCCAACACATGGGCCAGGCAGAAAAAATACATTTTTAAAACGGGTTTTAGAAAAGCAAGTATCAAAGCTTAAAGTCTCACTTACCTCGCTAGCGGGAAGTTCCCCAACCTTGCAACGTGTAGAACACCAACAAAACGGCCTCCAATGGCCTCATTCTATCCAAAATATTGAATAACGCGTTCTAATTAGTCTAGATGAATAATTTTCAAACTCTTAGGACAAGTCAAAATCAAAGTCAACTCCCAATAAAAACCTGTACAAAATTAAATATCAACCAAAACAGTCGAAGCAGTGCTTGGTTGCTTAACACATTTGCATAAATTCTTAATCCTCCCAACGTCATGCTTACAATTCCTAAACGCTGCCAACTATTGAATATTATTACTTCTAACCGTGAGAATTATGATTAAATTATCACATGCCAATGTTTGGCACCAAAATAAGAGTTTGGTACTGCCAGAATAGTTTTCAATATGCAATGCAACACCTATTCTCATTTTAAATTCATGAACTCACTCTTTTGCATATTCATTGTGATCTAATTATGATTTGATCATTATAAAAAATAAAGAAAATATCTAGTTTCTGTAAATTCAGTGTAATATACCTGGGTAAAAACAATTTTACAAATATCCGATTTACATAACTATTTTATCCCCAGAAGATTCCCCTCATTATTGTTTGTTTATTAGCTAATCATTATGAAAATACAAGTATGAATTACATGTACCTGGTTATGATTTTTTCTCTCCAAAATCCTTTCAATTGTGATAGCCGTAGTAAATCATTCCGGGACTCCTTCACGTTAGTTCAGTTTCTGATTTTTTTTTTGTTCTCTCTTTATTATTTAAGACCTAATTTATTCCTTTTTCCCTATACATTAGGTTTTGTTTTGGACGTGGGCCTTGTATGGGTCTAGCCCGTTTCATTACCATTATTCAATATGTTGAATATTTTATATATTTTCCAATTTAATATGTGTAATAGTTAATTAGGTTCACTAACATGTAATAAATTATCAAACTCATAAATTAATAAGAATATAAAAAAAAAAATTGGGTATTACAACTTCTGCACTTAAACATACGTTTGTCCTCGAACGAGTTAGAAAGTAAACCCTATTTCTCAAATAACTATGGCACAAGCTTCACATGTTTGTCTCGTACTCTCACTTAGCTTTCTCAATTGAATACGTGCCACAATATATTTTCATTTAAGCAACCTTATTCGAGCTTAGTTATCACATTTGTCTATAAACATTAGATATCAAACATTCCCTCTAAGTTATGTTTTTCAATTAGTTTCACTCCTCGAGATGAATTATCTGTCTATGGTCATGAACATCATTTATATGACATATTATAACCTCTCTCATGGGGGAAACCTTCAAACTATTGTTTTTTCTTTCATGAACCCGTATCTGCTCTATATTGTTCGAAGTCGTCCCGTATTCAAACGATAAGATCTCATATCGAGTTAGTAACTACTATCATATAGGACCTTGGTTATAAGCAGTTGATCATGAATCACTCACTGGGTAACATCTAGATGGATAGTGTTGGAATGGACGCTTATATTCTCTCACACCTCCATTGCGCTGCAACATATCCAAGCGCCACTTCTCCAACATATATACAACATCGCTGGAACACACTAAAATACTCCCACATATCTCTCACACATGGCGGTAATGGAACAAATTCATACACCCCTACATGACACTCTTACGCACGACGGTGCTGGAACACACCTACACACCCCTACATTAATGTTACGTGTATTATTACTCTTGTCATGCGTAACGATATGGGCATCTCTTACCATTGCACTATCTCTCGCACAGATTGCTATAAAATTTAGTATATTGTATAAGCAATTTAGATAGAAATCAGGTGCACGATCTTACTGAGCCTGTCACAATTACCTAAACTAGGATCACAACTAACTAAGCAAATTTGTAGACTAACCATAAAGTCTACAATTATATATTTTCAATTTCTCTCATAACCAACCATGTTTGCGGTAAATTTTTGAGTCTCTAACACTTGCATTTAACATATGAATAGTTCAAATGTGAAGGAGTGACATCTATGATATCTCGTATCACCCTTCTGCCGTTGTTAGCTCGTTTTATTTTTTAATCTGAATGCATATTTGTCGATCTCGAAGGTACTTAATATCATAAACATGTATCTCCGCCAATGCAAATTTTCTCAATTCAACTACTACGGTGTAACCACGTCAACCCTTTACTTATAGCGTTCTCTTTGTTCACTGTCAAGTATGTCTCATCTCTAAAAGCTTATCACTAGCCCCACCAAATTTAGGACTTTCGTACTGGATAACTTGCTCGCTCGAACAAATACTACTATAATGTCAAACATACTAGTTTCTTAGTAGGCTTAATACCATTTCACTTGTCACCCTTTTTACGAGATACCACGAGACTTAAATAAAAAGATTGAGTTCACGCTTCGAGCTTTCTGTATTTAAGTTGTAACATTATGATGCCGATAGGACATTTTCATTTGTTGTATATTCTTTTATCAACTCCCAAACTATTTTCATGTGTCATAACGAACATAATAATTAGAAGGCAAAGAAAAAAATCAAAAAACTTAATTTATTTAGTCCATGTCAATTATTAGTGCATTCGACTATGCAAAAGATATCATCAAATATTCACAAACCATAACAAATCTTCGAATATGTTCTTTTGAAATATATAACTCATTTATCTTTCACTTATTGTATATGGGTCACAACTCTATTTTAGAATTTGAGATAACACCTTGTAACTGAAGGCACAAATCATCTATGTATTGAAAAAGATACTTGCCCTTTATGACACTCTAAGTTATCTGTTAATTTATCGATAACCCAATGCATAGGTCCGGTGGCTTCCTAAACCGAGAGAACTTCAGCATCTCAAAAGCGATATACTTGGTATGGTGACCTCTTAACCCCAAAACCTTGGAACCCTTTTTTTTTTTTTGCATTCATTCCTTTGACCGCACAAAGCCATTCTATAATATAAAGTAAAAATAGACTAAGTTTCTAAAAATATGTTAAAACCCAAATCTATCTCCTCAATATGTGGTACACTTCGATAAGTCCTCTGAAACACATTTAGAGAATTCCTTAACCACCAAGACTAACTCTATCGACGGCTATTCACCGCCAAAACCCGTATAGTAATACAACACATACTATTCACTTATCGCATATAGACCATTTACTGACGAGGCAATTTTGCCTATAGATACACCAAGTGAATCTTTGTACTAAAAACGACAGCCTTTTCATGGAAAGCAAGCGTAGGAAAATATGAAGTCATCCACTCCAAGCTCAAGATAACCTCAAGTAAACCATGGTAGGTTATAAAAAGTTTGTAAGTACTCTCAACTCTAAATTGTATTCACACATGTCAGATACATCGGTCAACCATAGTAAGACTCCCTCACTTGGGTTGAAACCACAAATAGTACATCTAAAGTACCCAAATCCTCTCTTTATCATTATGTATTGTATCACCTCATAATATGTTGCTCATCTTCCCTCAAATATATTCTATACCAAACACAATGTATGTTAACAAAATCGTGCAAACTGATTATTTTATTTTATTTTTTTCGGTGACAGATGTCTCAATATTTCACGTCTTACCTTTACTTTAATAGCTAATCATGGCACTTTGCTAAGTTTCAAACTCAATCTCTTACTGTGTTAGTGCATTAAATCATATACTTAAGTCTTATTTTCTCCCACAAACTAACATTCATTACGGGCCATCACCATTAACAAGTTTGCATCATGTAGTTCCACTATTATACTTATACTTGCTGCACTTGGATTATGTATGCTTATTCCAAAGTCACACGTATAACACTACTATCACAATATTACTAATATTATCAAATCTCTTCAAGAGGCATGAAGTTGAGTTAATTGTTAACCACTTTCCTCAAAATATCTTTCACCACCAAGCACCACAATCTAAACATGGCTAATCTGTTGTACTTCTTACATTTCTCACGCAACTCTTTTCTCTCCCTGCCAAACTCATAATTGAAGTTTATATTCACAAGCTCGAACATTGGATAATTCGCTCTTAGAAAATAATCATATCATTAGGACACTTTACCGTTCACACATATTTAAAATTTCTCACATTGAGCAGTGAGAAGTAACGGTAGGTGTAAGGTCAATCGGGAGCTAGTCAACTTTTTTTTTTGAAAGTTTCATAGGGCCTATTAAACTGTTTCTTATTTTGTTCTTTCTTAGCTTTATGCTTACCTTTACCAGTTGTGATCATGCATAGGTGACAATAATATACATACAAAAGGTCATCTCAAATTTAATGACAAAGAAATGCATAATCTCCCTTAACAAATATCATTCAATCCCTCCCTTCCAACTGCCATTTAGACCCAATTGGGTTTGACTATGTAAATTACCAATATATATATATATATATATATATATATATAACACACTTCTACGCTGCTAGTATTTGTAGCACATGTTTGGCATTTCACTACAAACTCAGAAAAGCGTGATTTATAACACATGTTTGGCATTTCACTACAAACTCAGAAAAGTGTGATTTATCTGTTCTGTTGAAATAACTCACAACTGGGATTTACTTTGCTTTATCATAATTCCTCATTCATTTTACGGGTTCAAACTCTTCTTGAGTCTTTGACATAGTTCTTATCGTATCAGGTGGTATAGTCACCACATCTTTCTCTATAACAAGCCCTCTAGCATCAAACTGAAAATTTTGGGTTATGGCCACCTAATTCCTAGCCGCACACATATTACTTTCATCCACCAGAGGAGGGTATATGTGTCCTAGCCTTCTGCGAAAAGGACATCTTAAGTTTAAACTCGATTCAACTTAACGCACGAATAAGGAATGAAAGAAGGGGAAACATCCTAAATGCTTAGTAGCCTCAAGATCATAACTATGGGCTCCTACATACCCATGAGTAAGACTCTACTAAACACTGCTCCATAACCAGGGACTTAAAGCCTACGCTCTGATACCAACTTTGTCACGTCCCAAACTACCCCCTAGACGTGACTGGCACCTAGCTTATACTGCCCGCTAGGCGAACCAATTCATGTACTCTTAACCTATTATACAAGCATTGACAGAAACACGTACTAGCCCAAAAACACTAAATATTATTAAATACAAAATAATTATTCGACTAAACTCATAATTTATTTATAATCCAAAGAGCACTCAAATACTAAATCTCTAACCCAAATTACATACTAAGAATGTGGAGCATCTAATGGAGTCACAGAAGTTTAAGTGACGGGCACGTATCCGAAAGAAATAATAGACTTAATATAGGTAGAGCTGAAACAACGACCTCCACGGATAATGCGGCGTCTCACCTCAGCAATAGGATCCACTCAACGAACTCGTCAGCCACTAGCTCTATCTCCCGCAACGGTATCTGCATGGAGATGCAGGTAAGGAGTGAGTTATACGTAAATATAACCCAGTAAGATCCTCGACCCGCCACTTTAAATACCTCTTAAACAAGTGTAAGAAAATACAAATACACCACAATAGGAATGATATAGTAAATATGATAACTATACAATAACCCAATATATGTGTATCACCAGAGTTCTTAAAAATTAACCAACAAGAGTACCCACTAAGGACTTATCATAATTGTAGTGAAAGAAATTTACCAACACACCTACGGGTCCACAACGGCACCACAATGCCTCGAATATGTAACAGAGCAAACACAATGCTCAATGAAGCATACACAATGCCCCAATGTCATGGCGCACAACCGTATCAAACTCAACTTCATGGCACACAGCCGTATCAAACTCAACATCATGGCGCACGGTCGTATTAAACTATAAAACAACTTATAAACTAATATTATTATTTTTTGTACTTTAATTAAAATAATATATTTGCGGCTAGTCTAAGACCGCCGATTCTGCCAAGCGCATGCTTGTCCCAACAAATGGGCCGGGCAGAGAAAACACATTTTTAAAACGGATTTTAGAAAAGCAAGTATCAAAGCTTAAAGTCTCACTTACCTCGCTAGCGGGAAGTTCCCCAACCTTGCAACGTGTAGAACACCAACAAAACGGCCTCCAATGGCCTCATTCTATCCAAAATATTGAATAACGCGTCCTAATTAGTCTAGATGAATAATTTCCAAACTCTTAGGACAAGTCAAAATCAAAGTCAACTCTCAGTAAAAACCTGTACAAAATTAAATATCAACCAAAACAGTCGAAGCAGTGCTTGGCTGCTTAACACATTTGCGTACAATTCTTAATCCTCCCAATGTCATGCTTACAATTCCTAAACACTGCCAACTATTGAATATTATTACTTCTAACCGTGAAAATTATGATTAAATTATCACATGCCAACGTTTGGCACCAAAATAAGAGTTTGGTACTGCCAGAATAGTTTTCAATATGCAATGCAACACCTATTCTCATATTAAATTCATGAACTCACTCTTTTGCATATTCATTGTGATCTAATTATGATTTGATCATTATAAAGGTAAAGAAAATATGTAGTTTCTGTAAATTCAGTGTAATATACCCGGGTAAAAATAATTTTACTAATACCCGATTTACATAACTATTTCATCCCCAGAAGATTCCCCTCATTATTGTTTATTTATTAGCTAATCATTATAAAAATACAAGTATGAATTACATGTACCTGGTTATGATTTTTCCTCTCCAAAATCCTTCCAATTGTGATAGCCGCAGTAAATCCTTCTGGGACTCCTTCACGTTAGTTCAGTTTTCTGATTTTTTGTTTGTTTGTTCTCTCTTTATTATTTAAGACCTAATTTATTCATTTTTCCCTATACATTAGGTTTTTTTTTTGGACGTGGGCCTTGTATGGGTCTAGCCCGTTTCATTACCATTATTCAATATGTTGAATATTTTATATATTTTCCAATTTAATATGTGTAATAGTTAATTAGGTTCACTAACATGTAATAAATTATCAAACTCATAAATTAATAAGAATATAAAAAAAAGTATTGGGTATACAACTTCTGAACTTCTTGTGCAGATTCTAGCTATGGTCTTGGAGGTGTTCCGAGGATGACTAACTTGGACGTTTAGGAGACTCGAGGTAGTGTTGCATTCCCGTTCGCACACTCTGAAGTCACCTTCCTTATCCTTGTTGCTATTTGTTGTATCAGGCAGTGTTGTCTCCATTTCAGACTCTATATTTAGTACTCCTTAAATGCTCATGTACTCAGTGACAACAGTCTTGGGAAGTCATTAGACAGTTGTATTGCTTTAGACTTTTTATGTAATTTCTAAATTTTACATTTATTTATAATATTACATTGTATAATGTTAGTTTTTTATCCTTAATATTGTTAGGTGTTAGCTTGCGTAGCAAGAGGCGTTACACACCATCACGACTCCTTGGTTGGGATTTCGTGTCGTGACATTGAAAGAATTTGATATTCTACTCAATTAAAAATCAAACCAAGTTCTTGTTTGCATATGGACCCCAGAAATCTATAGAATGCAACTACGAATACATTTATTAGTATTAATACCAAGCTTTCTCTTTGCCTGATTTTCAAGCTATTCAACAAGCAATCAGGAAGCAA
>ML280293.1:0-42355 GCA_005239495.1 Nicotiana undulata
AAAACGCCCCTCGGGCCCACGTCTCAGATTCGGGTAAAATTTATATTTTCCGAAACCTTATTCACTCACGCGTCTAATCATATAAAAATCTCTCAAATCGGAGGTCAAATACTCAATCAAAACCCCAAAATTCGTTATAGGAAGTTTCTTCTAATTTTCCCAAATTTCAACTCAAATCTCGATTTAAGGGTGGAATTTAAGACTAGAATCATGGAAATTAACCTATGATGGTTAGAAATCACTTACCTCGATTACCCACATGAAAATCCTCTCAAAGTTCGCCCCTCCCGAGCTCCCACAACTCAAAAATGGTGAAATAACATAACCCTNTCTTAAATCCCTGGGATCCCTCCTGCGATAGAAAGGTCGCGCCTGCGATCCCTCACCAGGCCATTAGGATCCCTCCTGTGATAGGAAGGTCGCGCATGCGGTTCCGCGCCTGCGGAGCCCAGGTCGCACCTGCGATCCCTGACCAAGCCACTGGGGCTTAGCACCTGCGGCATAAGTCACGCGCCTGTGTGATCGCACCTGCGAAAATTCCATCGCAGGTGCGGAACACTAGATACAGGTCTAGTTCAGCACTTTGAAATTTTTCCAAACTTCCCGTTAAACATCCGAATCGACTCCGAGGCCCCCGGGACCTCAACCAAAACCACCAACTGACCCCAATACCTCATTCCAACTTAGTCGAGCCTTAAAAACACGTCCCCTACCATCAAAATATCCAAACATGCATAGATTCAAGCCTAGGAACTTAGGAATTTTCAAGAATTCACTTCCGACGCCGAACCACGTCTAAACTCGTCCGAATGACCTCAAATTTTGCACACAGGTCATAAATGACATTCCGAACCTGCTGTCGCTTTTGGAATTCCATTCTGAGTCTGATATCAAAATCTCACCTATCGGCCAAAATCGCCGAAATTCTAACTTTCGCCAATTCAAGCCTAAATCTACGTCTGGCCTCAAAAACACATTCCGAACATGCTCCCAACCCCGAAATCACTCAACGGAGCTGACGGATTTGATGGATTTCCATTTTGGATCTTTCTTCACATAGCTCCTGCTCCGGCCCAATTTCTAAGGTCAAAGCTCACCTTAAAGGACTATATGTCCAAAAACACTCCAATTTTCATCACTCAACGCTCCGACTCATTCCATTAACCTAATAAGACAAGGGAGGAACAATTATCAGGGGATCGGGGCGCTAACTCTCCAAAACGACCGGCCAGGTCGTTACACTTTTGTTCTTAATTTTTTCAATATTACTTATGATGTATTTTTTTCTTCTTGAAGAATATGAAAACTTCCCAGTCTTCAGTTGGTCGTATGAATAATAAAGAAGAAACATGTTTTCTGGAGAGTGCTACGACACACATCATTATTAAAAGTTAAGAGATACTTCTCTTATTTAATTATGAAAGAAGCCAATATCATAACAATATCTAGTAGTACAAAATTAATTGAGGGCTCTGGAAGAGCGACTGTATTACTACCGGGAGGAACTATATTGGTTGTTAATGTGCATTATGTTGTAGTAGGTCTCAAAGAAATTTGTTGAGTTTCAAATATATTCGCCAAAATGGCTATCATATTGATACCACCAATGAAGGAAATGTTGAGTACCTTTAATATATTACTATAATAACAGCGGAAAGAAAGTATGTGCTTGAAAAGCTTCCCGCATTTTTCTCCGAATTATACTACACTAATATTAGTGTAGTTGAATCACATACCATAGTAAATAAGAAGTTAACTAATTGAGAATTCACATGGTCATTCATTGAAGAACCAGAAGATTCTTCAAACTAAAGAATTCTCATTTGTTGCATGTTCTCAAGGAAAACTGATTATTAAACCGTCAGTAATTAAAGTTGGAGTTCAATCTCCTGCATTTTTTGAACGTATAAAGGGTGATATATGCGGGCTCATACACTCTTCATGTGGACCATTCAGATATTATATGGTTTTGATATATGCATCTACAAGATGGTCACATGTGTGCTTGTTATCAACCCGCAATTTGGCCTTTGCGAGGTTACTAGATCAACATTAAGATTAAGAGCACAATTTTCAGATTATACAATTAAGACACTTCGTCTTGATAATGCTGGTGAATTTACGTCCCAAGCCTTTAATGATTATTGCATATCAACTGGGATAACAATTGAGCATCCAGTTGCTCGTGTTCATACTCAAAATGGTCTAGCGGAATCATTGATCAAACACCTCCAATTAATTGCTAGACCAATGCTTATGAGAACAAAACTTCCCATTTCAGCATGAGGCCATGCTATTTTGCATGTAGCATCTCTTGTGCGGATCAGACCTACAAGTTATCATAAAGTCTCCCAAATACAATTGGCTTTTGGTTAGGAGCAAAATATTTCCCATCTTAGAATATTTGGATGTGCAGTATATGTTCTAATTGCTCCACCACAACGCACAAAGATGTGACCCCAAAGAAGATTGGGGAATATGGTGGGTATAAATCTCCTTCTATTATAAAATATTTGGAACCTATGACTGAAGATTTATTTACGGCAAGATTTGTCGATTTCCATTTTGATGAATGTATACCCAATATTATGGGGAGAAAATAAGCAATTGCAAAAGGAACTAGATTGGAATGCATTATCACTATCTCATTTAGATCCTCGAACAAAGCAATGTAACACGAGGTTCAAAAAGATAATTTATTTGCAAAATATTGCAAATCAACTGCCAGATGCATTCACTAACCTACCAAGGATTACTGAGTCACATATTCCAGCTACTAATGCTCCTATTCGAATTGATGTCCCGGTTGGATAATTTATAAATAGAAATGAGTCTAAGACACGCTTGAAACGTGGTAGACCAATTGGTTCCAAAGATAAAAATCCTCGAAAGCGAAAATGAGCAAATGATCTAGGAGATCATAATATGAAGGCATCTAATCAAAAGGAGCCCCGTGACATAACAAATGATAAGACCTCAGATGAGGTCTAGGTACCTGAAAATAATAAGAATGAAGAGATCTCAATAAGTTATGTCTCTATGGGGAAAAGGTGGAACCGAAATAATATTATTGTCGACAACATTTTTGCTTATAATGTTGTTGTCGAGATATTGCAACAAGGAACCAAGATATGTCTATGAATTTAGAGCAAGAAATGATTGGCCAAATGGAAAGACGATATCCAGGCAGATTTAACGTTATTATATACAGACGTATAGTCCAAACACTTAAAGAAATAAAGCCAGTGGGATACAAATGGGTTCTTGTGCGAAAACGAAATGATAAAAATGAAGTCGTTAGATATAAAGCACGACTTGTGGCACAAGGATTTTTGCAAAGACCTGGTACTGATTATATGGAGACATATTCTCCGGTGGTGGATGCAATCACTTTCAGGTATCTTATAAATTTGGCAGCCCATGAAAAACTTGATATGCATCTGATGAATGTTGTCACAGCCTACTTGTATGGCACATTAACAACGGAAATTATATGAAAACCCCTGAAGGGCTTAAAGTTCCTGAAACTGATAAATTTTTGGGAAACTTGTTCAATAAAGTTTCAAAAATCCTTATATGGATTGAAACAATCAGGGCGAATGTGGTATAATCGTTTGAGTGGTATTTGCTGAAAAAAGGGTATAAGAATGATCCAATTTGTCCTTGTATATTTATAAGAAGGTCTGGATTTGAATTTGTTATAACCGTTGTGTATGTTGATGATCTAAATATCATTGGAACTCCTGGGAAACTTCCAAAAGTAGTAGACTGTTTGAAATGAAAGATCTTGGAAAGACAAAATTTTGTCTTGGTCTACAATTTGAGCATATGAAAAATGGAATTTGTCCATCAATCAACTTATATCGAAAAGTTCCTAGAGCGTTTTTATATGGATAAAGCACATCCATTGAATACCCCGGTGGTTGTGAGATCACTTGATATAAATACAAATACATTTCGACCTCATGAAAATGATGGAGAGCTTCTTGGTGATGAAACTACATATCTTAGTGCAACTGGGGCACTAATGTATCTTGTAAATAATACTCGACCAGATATAATTTTTGCAGTAAGTTTATTAGCAACATTTAGTTCCTTTCCAACAACAAGACACATGAATGGTGTTAAGCATATTTTTAGATACCTATGAGGGACTATTAATATGGGATTATTTTATTCTTATGAATCTGATTAACAGTTGATTGGTTATGCAGATGCAGGTTATTTGTCTGACCCACATAAAGTCTGATCTCAAACAGGCTATCTATTTACTTGTGGGGGTACAACTATTTCATGGCATTCAATAAAATAAACTTTAGTTGCTACATCTTCCAATCGTGCAGAGATAATAGTTATTCATGAAGCTAGTCGAGAATGTGTATGGTTGAGATCAGTGACTCAACATATTCAACAACTGTGTGGTCTTTCTTTATAAACGAAGATTTGAACGATATTGTATGTAGAAAATGCTGCTTGCATATGTCGCGACCCGAATTTCCAGCGGTCGGGACCGTGATGGCGCCTAACGCTGCACTTGCTAGGCAATCCAACATTAGAGATTTACAACATAAAAATCTTAAAATTTGCGAAGAATTACTACGATTCAACACATGATAAATTAATAAAGAAACGAAAATTCATAATAGCTCTGCGCATATGATATTTATATATCTATCTACCCGCGATCTGGAGTCACAACTCACGGACTACTATGATTTATCTACAAGTATTTGAATGAAAGAAAAGTATACAAATGTTTATGAACCAAAGAAAACAATAAATAAGACTATAAGAGGGACTCCAGGAATCTGCGGACGTCGACATATCTACCTTGGGTCTTCTGAATAGAAGTCAGCTACAAATCTCAGAATCAGCTCGGACTGATACCTGGATCTGCACAGAAAGTACAGAGTGCAGTATCAGTACAACCGATCCCGTGTACTGGTAAGTGTCGAGTCTAACCTCACCGAAGTAGCGATAAGGCTAGGACACGACACCCATAAACAACTTGTACAGTATAATCATACACGTAACAATAACAACAAATAAAGAAATAAGACAGGAAATATGGTGAGGGGACATGCTGAGGGGTTCACAGTATAAGAAATCAGAAACAATGATAAAACCGGATAAATCAAAATGCATTAAACATATAAAACAAGTAGGAACAGTAAAAGAAACTGCACGGCATCACCCTTCATGCTTTTACTCTCGATCTCACCATATGCAAAAATAAAACGGCACGGTATCACCCGTCGTGCTTTACACTCTTCCTCACAATACGAAATAAAGCAATGGAACGACATCACCCTTAGTGCTTTACACCCTTTCTCACAAAATGAAATAAAGCATGGCACGACATCACCCTTCGTGCTTTACACCCTTTCTCACAAAATGAAATAAAGCATGGCACGACATCACCCTTCGTGCTTTACACTCTTCCTCACCAATCAAAGAATCGACAACAACGGATAGATAGAAATACAACAAAGAAACCAATATTTCATCAATGCTTAATATCACAATATAAATCCTAACCTTGAACCAATATTCAAAAATTACCAAATCTCGATAAAACCGGATAGAAGTTACCCAACATTACAAACGACTATGCTAAGCATAGATAATATGACTAAGGACTACAAAATTGACAAAAATAGAATTCACTCACATGCTATGACTCGACCACAACACATAGGTGCTCGTCACCTCACTTATACATTGTATTCAATAACCAAGCACGTAGCAAATAAGCACATAATACCTAATCCCTCAAACCGAAGTTAGACACAACATTTACCTCGATCCGCAGTCCACTCACTGCTCAAGTACCGCGTTTCCTCTAGAATTCACCTCAAACCCACTCGTATCTAGTCATAATTAACTTAATACCATCAATTATCGCTAAAGAAATTAATTTCAATGAACAATTATAGATTTACCTAATTTTCCCCCAAAAGTCAAAAACTAACCCTAGGCCCGCTTGGTCAAAACTCGAGGTTTGGACCAAAATTCGTTTACCCATTTACCCCGAGCCCGAATATATAATTAGTTTCGAAATCCGACCTCAAATTGAGGCCTAATTTCCAATTTTCCAAAAATCCCTAATCCAACCCGAACCCCCAATTTCTACCATGAAATTCCTAGATTTTAGGTTGAATTCTTGTTAAAGAAGTAAAATATTGAAATAAACGAGTTAAGGAATACTCACATATGATTTGGGGAAGAAAATGTCTTTGAGAAATCGCCCTAGGTCTCCTATCCTTTTGAAAATAAGAAGAAAATGACTGGAGTCCGAATTAAATGAACTCACTGCCCAATCTTCGCACCTGCGGTGCTCTGGTCGCACGTGCGAACAAGACGTTTGCTTATGCGAAAAAGAACTGGGCCACTAGGGCAGAGGGTTCCGCTTCTACGATCCCACTCTTACGGAGAGGAGTCCGCATCTGCGGAGAAATGAAGTTCGGCCCTGGGTCGCACTTGCAAGTTGGCACTTGTGGCCAAAGGCTCGTAGATGCCGGCACACCAGATCTGGTGCACCAGCAGCCTTTGTTGAGGTTTAACTCAACTGGCACATCGCCCGAATGGCACCCGAGCCATCGGGCTCCAAACCAAACATGCACACAAGTCTAAAAATATCATACATGCTTCCTCGTGTGATCATATCGCCAAAATAACACCTCAAATTAGAATTTAGCACCAAAACACATGAAATTCTCAAGAACACTTTAAAATTTCTATTTTCTCAACCGAGGGTCCAAATCACGTCAAATCCGTTTCGTTTCTCACCAAATTTCACAAACAAGGTTTAAATATCATAATGGACCTGTACCGGGCTCCAAAACCAAAATATAGACCTGATACCATCAAGACCAAACATTAAGCAAATTCTTCAAAATCATTAATTTTCGGTAAATTCAATTTTAGTCAAAAATTCATTTCTTGAGCTAGGAATCTCGGAATTAGATTCTGGGCATATGCCCAAATCCCATATTTTACTACGGATCCATCGGGACCGTAGAAACCCGGGTCCGGGCCCATTTACTCAGAACGTTGACCGAAGTCAACTAAAATCACTTTTCAATGCCAAAAATTATTATTTCTTTAATTTTCCACATAAAGGCTTTCCGGAATTACGGTCGAAGTACGCACGCAAATCGAGGTGGGTGAAAAATAAGATATTTAAGGCTAACAAGCGCAGAATAGAGTCCTATAACACAAGATGACCTCTTTGGGTCATCACAATCTCCATCTCTAAAACAAACGCTCGTCCTCGGACGAACATAGAAAAGTACTTGAACTTGCGAACAAGTGGGGATATGTACTCCACATGTCCGACTCGGACAACCAAGTAGCTGCCTCAACAGGCTGACCTCTCCACTGCACTTAAACTAAAGGATAACTCTTCAACCTCATCTGACGAACCTGTCGGTCTAAAATGGCTACCGACTCTTCCTCATAAGTCAAATCCTTGTCCAACTGGACATAGTTGAGATCTAATACGTGGGACGGGTCACCATGATACTTCCGGAGCATGGACACATTAAATACTGGATGAACTGATAATAACCATGGAGGCAACGCAAGTGTATAAGCCACCAACCCCAATCTCTCGAAGATCTCAAATGGTCCGATATACCTAGGGATCAACTTGCACTTCTTTCCAAATCTCATGACACCCTTCATGGGTGATACACTAAGCAATACTCTCTCCCCGACCATGAATGCCACATCACGAACTCTACGGTCGACATAACTATTTTCCCTGGACTGAGATGTACGAAGTCGATCCTGTATAATCTTGACCTTGTCCAAGGCCTCCTGTACTAAATTTGTACCCAATAACCGAGCCTCATCCGGCTCAAACCACCCAACCGGCGATCCGCACCGTCTACCATATAATGCCTCATAGGGAGCCATCTGAATGCTCGACTGGTAGCTGGTTTTATAGGCAAACTCTGAAAGGGGAAAGAACTGATCCCACGATCCTTTGAAGTCTATAACACAAGAACGGAGCATATCCTCCAAGATCTGAATAGTATGCTTTGACTGCCCATCCGTCTGAGGATGGAATGATGTGCTCACTCAACCCGCGAACCCAACTCCTGTTGAACTTCCCTCCAAAAGTGTGAGGTAAACTGTGTACCTCGAACACAAATGATAGACACGGGCATACCGTGAAGACGGACGATCTCCCGAATATAAATCTCTACCAACCGCTCCGGGGAATAGGTAACTGCCATAGGAATAAAGTGCGCTGACTTAGTTAGCCTATCCACAATAACCCACACAGCGTTAAACTTCCCCTGAGTCCGTGGGAGCCCAACAACAAAGTCCACAGTGATGCGCTCCCACTTCCACTCAGGAATCTCCATCTGCTTAAGCAAACAACCGGGTCTCTGATGCTCATACTTCACCTGCTGACAATTCAAGCACCACGCCATATAAGCAGTTGTATCCTTTTTCATCCTCGTCCACCAATAATGTTGTCGCAGGTCCTGGTACATCTTGACAGCGCCCTGGTGAATAGAATACCGAGAATTGAGAGCCTTCTCACGGATCAACTCACGAAGCCCATCAACATTAGGCACACATACACGACCCTGCATCCTCAAAATGCTGTCATATCCAACGGTAACTTGCTTGGCACCACCATGCCAAACTGTGTCCCTAAGGACCATTAATTGAGGGTCATCATACTGTCGATCTCTGATACGCTCAAACAAGGAAGACTGAGCGGCTGTACAAGCTAGAACATGGCTGGACTTTGAAATATCCAACCTCAAAAGCTGATTGACCAAAGTCTGAATATCTGAAGCTAGCGTTATCTCAGTGACTGGAATGAACGTGAGGCTGCCCATACTTACTGCCTTCCTACTCAATGCGTACGCCTCCACATGGGCCTTTCCCGGATGATACAATATAGTGATATCATAGTCTTTCAATAGCTCTAACCACCTCCTCTGCCTCAGATTGAGATCCTTTTTCTTGAACAAATACTGAAGGCTGCGATGATCCGTGAAAACCTCACATGACACGCCATAAAGACAATGCCTCCAAATCTTCAGCGCGCGAACAATGGCTGCCCGCTCCAACTCATGAACATGGTAGTTCTTCTCATGAACTTTCAACTGCCAAGATGCATATGCAATCACCCTGCCCTCCTACATCAATAGCGCTCTGAGCCCAACATGGGAGGCATCACAATATACCGTGTAAGATCCTGAACCTAATGGTAATACTAACATCGATGTTGTAGTCAGAGATGTATTGAGCTTCTGAAAGCTCTTCTCACACTCGTCTGACCATCTGAATGGGGCACCCTTCTGGATCAACCTAGTCATCGGGGCTGCTATAGATGAAAACCCATCCACAAACCGACGGTAATAACCATCCAAACCTAAGAAGCTCTTAATCTCCGTAGCTGAAGTAGTTCTAGGACAATGCTTGACTGCCTCAATCTTCTTAGGATCCACCTGAATACCCTCTGATGATACGACTTGATCCAAGAAAGTGACTGAATCCAACCAAAACTCGCACTTCGAAAATTTAGCATACAACTGACTATCCCTCAAAGTCTGGATCACTATCCGAAGGTGCTGCTCATGCTCCTCCCGACTGCGGGAGTGTATCAAGATGTCATCAATAAACACAATCACAAAGGAATCCAGATAAGGCTTGAACACTCGGTTCATCAAGTCCATAAATGATGTGGGGGAATTGGTCAACCCAAAGGACATCACCAGAAACTCATAATGCCCATACCGCGTCTGAAAAGTTGTATTAGGGACATCAGATGCCTTAATCCTCAACTGATGGTAGCCAAATCTCAAATCAGTCTTTGAAAACACCTTGGAACCCTGAAGATGATCAAACAAATCATCAATACTCGATATACTTGTTCTTGATAGTGACTTTATTCAACTACCGATAATCTATGCACATCCTCATAGATCCATCCTCCTTCTTCACGAACAAAACCGGCGCACCCCTAGGCGAGACACTAGGTCTAATAAAGCCCTTATCAAGCAAATCTTGCAACTGTTCCTTCAAATCTTTCAACTCTGGTGAGGCCATCCGATATGGCGGAATAGAAATGGGTTGAGTGCCTGAAGCCAAGTCAATACAAAAGTCAATATCCCTGTCGGGTGGCATCCCCGGCAAGTCTGCAGGAAATACCTCAGGAAACTCACGAACAACACACACATAATCCATAAAAGGAACCTCATCACTAGAATCACGAACATAAGTCAAACACCCCTTCTCGACCATACGCCAAGCCTTCAGATAAGAAATAACCCTATTGGAAGAATGACCAGGATTCCCCCTCCACTCTAATCGAGGCAACCCCGACAAGGCTAAGGCTACTATCTTGGCATGACAGTCCAAGATAACGTGATAAGGTGACATCCAATCCATGCCCAATATAACATCGAAATCAACCATATGAAGGGGAAAAAGGTCTACACTTGTATCAAGACCCCCAATAGCGACCACACACGAGCGATATACATGATCCACAATAATAGTATCCCCAACGGGCGTGGACACATATACAGGGGCACTCAAAGAATTACGGGGCACAACCAAATATAAAGCAAAAATAAGCTAACACATAGGAGTAAGTAGACTCATATCAAATAGAACTGAACCATCTCTACTGCAAACTGAAACAGTACCTGTGATAACAACATCAGATGAGTTAGCCTCGGGTATGGCTGGAAAGGTATAACATCGAGGCTGGGCCTCATCACCCTGAACCATGTCTCTGGGAAGACCTTTGACTAGCGGGCCTCCACCTCTAGTGGCCTTACCTCCACCTCTAACCATCTGACCCCTACCTCTGACTGTCTGACCCCCTGCCTCTGGCTGGCTGAATAGGCGGTGCAGCTACCGGTGCCAAAATCATGGCACGAGAACTCTGGTACAGTGAACTGCTCGATGCACGAGGGAAATATCTAGTGATGTGTCTCGGATCACCACAAGTATAACAAGACTTCGGTTGCTGAGACTGATGGCCGACAAACTTACCCTGTCGACATGAATGACCGCCCTGAAAACTCTGAAGAGAAGGCGCATTGATAGGAGCTGGTGGTGCACTGTAGGATGGCTGATCAGAATAAGGCATATAAGGGCCACGACCACCTAGGACACTGTGGGATGCCTGGAGTGCTGGATGAAATGTCCTGGGAGGATGGACTCTACCATAATTACCCCCCGCCTCCAAATGAAGCACCGCTGAATCTACCGAAATGGCGAGGTTTCTTGTACGACCCCTGACCTCCATGTCCAAGTACCATCTCAACTTGTCTAATGACATTAGCCGCATCTTGGAGAGAAATCTCACTCCATGTCTCCTTAGCCATCTGCAATCTGATAGGCCGAGCAAGACCCTCAATAAACCTCCTCACCTCTCTCTCTCTCTCTCTCTCTCTCTCTCTCTCTCTCTCTCTCTCTCTCTCTGTGGGGAGATAAATAATAGCATGATGGGCCAAATCCACGAAACGAGTCTCATACTGAGTAACAATCATGCTGCCCTCCTGGAGACGATTGTACTGACGGCGACGCTTCTCCCTCAAAGTGATAGGCAGAAACTTCTCTAAGAAGAGATGTGAGAACTGGTCCCAAGTGAGAGCAGGCGTGTCACGACCCAAACCGATGGGCCGTTACGGGCATCCAGTATCTTACTCAGCTGAGTACCTATGTAGCATATCTTTCGTATCATACTACCATAGGTAAATGAGCCAAAGAGGCTGTCGTGAGATAAATAGAATAAAACCTGGGGAAAATACTCGACATTGGACGACCCAACATGTAATCCAAACTTATGCATATAACGCACATGCCTATAAGGCCGGCATGATATTTCATACACTCAAAACATAGGCCGACAAGGCCATACAAGCATTCGTATACATGAAATATGTCTACAAGCCTCTAAGAGTACACCTTAACATAAAGACCGGGACAGGGACCCTCCATACCAAACAATACGCGTCTAAATCATACTGACCAAACAAGTAACTCCAGAGCAATTGGAGCTCACCAACATCTTCCACTGAGTTGATAGCCTACTTGGAGGACTCTTGACCTGTCTATCGGTACCTACATGTATGAAACGTAGCGTCCCTAGGCAAAAGGGACGTCAGTACGAATAATGTACCGAGTATGTAAGGCACATAATTAAGTACATAACGGACGTGGAAGAAATATAGAGTAAATGACTCAATCTGTAAGTCTGGACAACTGTGTAAATCATGAAATAATTATAGTGACATGCATATACGTATGCATGTCATATCGTGCATAGGTACATGTTTCATAACATCATCAGGCCTCTGAGGGCATCCCATCATATCATCTCGGCCACTGTGGGCAAAATCATCAACGTATACCAGCTGATCAGGTGGTGGTGCGTTTATAACGCCATAATCTTTCCCATATCACATATACATATACATACATACATATATATAACGTCATCTGGTCATGGGTCAATGTGCATGTAGAAATGCATATGAAATACGTTAATAAAATCTCTCGGTACATCATAAGACCATTATGCCTCTAATTAATATCATGAAATAAACTTTGCCAACTTATGTATTTTTGAGACCCATGAACATATGATAGAATAACATGACACATGAGAGAATAAAAATATACACATCTCCAGCATTTCCACGAATAGAGTAATTTATCGAAGTTGTGCATTTGCTCGTTTCATTTGTATCGTACGGATCATGCCAAAAAGAAAGAAGGGATAGTCTTAACATACCCAGAATAGGCAAAAATTCGTATGATATTCTTGAGAAAAAAAGTACAGTGCTCTCTAAGAATTGCAAATCCCATTGCTATTACGCAGTGTAACTTGGTACGAGAGTTTTGCCCAAAATCCGTTACCTTGCCTAATTCTAATTCACGTTGCTAATGTTAGTTGTAGGAATTTGAAGGAATTTTGTAGGATTTTTAGAAGTCACGTTACTAATCTTTGCAAGAGCTTTACATCTGATTGTATTGAAAATGTTAAGAAGGAAAGTGTCTTAGGTTGCCATGTTAGGAAAGTGTCTTAAGTGTCTTAGGAAAGTATTTGTATTTAAAATCATAATAATGAGGTGTCTTGTAGTCACTATATTAGATTGCCACTTATTCCCAAATGAGTCATAATGTCACAGTCATATGATACCTTGTATAGTACTAGCTCATAAATATCGAGTATTGACGGAGATATTTTATCCCAACATGTCAAACTTGGACGAAAATTCATTCTCTTTGCCTTGCTTCCCCGCTCACCTTCACGAATTTACTCATCACTTGTTTGAAATAGCATAATCCTTATAATCTCCAAATAATCTTTTTCTTGGATTGATGTTAATTACCTTACGACAAATTCAACATACAATACTACAGGGTGCAACATCGTCGTAATTAATATTGCAAAGCATAACATCATCGTAATGTAGTACTGCAAGGCGTAACATCATCGTAATATTGCGGTGCGTAACATCATTCCCTCCTTTGGAACATTCGTCCTCGAATGTTGACTGATGCTCTTATGATTTTCATAACTTATAGCTCTTGTGAATACCTCAACACTCTCCTTGCCATTTAAGCAGTTGCTTTGTGAATAAATCCAAAGTCTAACGTTTCCTCCCCGCCCCTAGGCCTCTTTCTCACACCACGGTCTGAGGTCGGAATTCTTCCAATCTCGTAACTCTTGCTATCTTATGTCATGTAGCCTGTACGACTTTTTCCTTGTACGTGCGCCTATGCGACACTTCTCTCCTTTTCCTCCAGTTTTTAGACAATCTCTAGGCCTTACTTTGTAAGCATATACAGAGCTTGATGAGATGTCTCTCTAGGCATCTATAGGTATATTGAAGTTCTTTGCTCGATACTTTGTTGAACTTATGAATATTGCTATATCTTATTTCATAGACCTAGTTATCTATTCGTATGACTTTACTGTATCTAGGTAGGTCATACTATACCATAACTCTTACATCAATTTATCGTTACTGAGGTCGTCTACCGAACCCCGGATTACTTTCGTTGCTTATCCCATGTGTATAAATCTAAGTCCTTTAATGCTTCCTCATAATTTTTCATCTTAAGAATGACAACCTAGTCTCATCTCATATTTTGTGACTTTTGTCCATCCATTGTTGATTCACCTCAATATTGATCATGAATATACCATGATAACTTGAAACTTCTTATGTAATACTTTGCCACTGGGGCTTACGTCTTATCGTGGAACATTTGAAGCGATTTTCTTGATCCACCTAGGGGAGATATGACACTATACTTCCATAATCGTATTTCATAGCATCCCAATGTGATTTACCCTACGTGGGTATTTTAATCCCGTAAAATTCGTGAAATCCTCTTTAAGTCATTACTCAATCGAAGGCCCAAACGTCATTCTTTATCCATCACAATTACACCCTTATTCTACTACCAGGGCAGCATTTCATTTCTTCTAAATGCCATTAGTCTTAGACTCCTTTGAGTTCATTCAGGCTATACTCAGCTTTGTATAACTTAGAGAAACCAACATCTCTTCTTGTTTTCATAAGCTTAATCCTGAGGACTTATCCATTATCGTCACCTTCTCACTCGCCCTTTCTTATCCTTATTCATGACTTCCTAAAACCTTGTCGCTTTACCAATACTTTAGTTTTCCACTTACACATATCCATTTATACTACTCGTAACCTTCTTTCAACTTGCTTGCACCATAGATTTCCTTACGTTATTTATGGAACATCGAGCGAGACACCGCATTGTCTCAAACTCTTCTTTACTCTTTTAATTTAGGCCTCTCGATACTTGGAACCAATAGGCTGGAAAATATGCCACTAACGATGCCGCTATCATTCTTGGATATTGAATCCCAATACTTCTAGTCTTTTGTCCGAAGTATGACAATTCACAACCTTCTGCATTTGAGTATCTCGTACGTTGTTCACTTTTACCTTACTTGCCTTAAAAATCTTAAATCACATCTTCTATCTCTTTCATGACCTCCCTTCCACATATGTATGATTCACATCCACGACTTGAAGCTCTATTATAATACTCGTACCTCCTTACACAATCCTGTGAGAGATTCATACTGACTTCTTATGAGGTTGGTACCCTTCTAGTTGGCTTTATCGTGGGGTCATTATAGAATATGGTTGTTGTCTCTTGTACCTCTAATATTAAGAGTGATTTTGCAATGTTCTTAATACGATTTCTATAATTGTCTGGGCTCAATAATCAGACTCATGATTTACTTGGTTGATGTAACTCTTTAGTTTCCTCTTCCTTCTAATCAGCCTTTATGTGGGCTTAAGCTATCTTATGATCTGCGGCTCATGGAATTTAGTTATTACTTTATCCTTTCATGGATGCTATGGAAAACCATGATACAATCTTGTAATGATTCAATCCTTTGTCTATGACCTGGATCCAATTCTTTCTTTTAACTCATACCGGAGTCTTTTACGGCTGATCATTAATCGAATAATTCCTTTCATTCCGTTTCAAATTTCTTCAAATGTAAACAATTTCTTTTCCTGGTCCTTTTCCCCCTTGTTGCGTGCATACTTAGCTTTTTGAAGTGCATACAATTTTGTAGTGAGACTGTTGTTACACATCCATTTTCTCCTTAGGTTACTGAGCTTAGGTCGAAGCCTTCTTCCTTACTTCCTCAACTAGTTTTTCATTGTAGTATTTAGGGAGGATCCTCTAACTCTTGTAAATATGTGAGCTTATTACATTGTATACTCGACGGACCTTTTGATGTCCTTCCTTTCCTATAATTATTCGTAGTTACTTACTCCCACCCCCTTGCGCTTGTATGGTTGCTTATGAACTTGATATTTTGACTGACTTCCCAGTGTCACTCTCTTTTATCTTTGTAACACTCATATGGTACCTTTAACTACCCCAACTTCTATCTAAATATCTCTCAATGATCACGATGTTATAACTGCGAGGCTAAATTCACTATATTGCGTTTTACTATGTTTATCTTACATGAACTGTTGACTCGTCTGTAACCTCCTGTTTAGCCATAACTAGGCTTTTCCTGATCAATTACTAACTACTCGTTGGCCCATTCTCATCTCAATATTCCGCGTAATATTTCTTGGGTTATTTCTTTTGTCTTAACTTACGTCGTGCACTGGCTCCTTATTTATTAATAACAGCTCGGGCAGGAACCCTTACTTCCTCTCCTTGACGTCGTGCTTGCACAATATTCTGGAATCGTAACATATTTGTAGGATTTGGATAAGTGCCATCTCATTCCTTTTTCATTTTTATCGCATTCTTCCTTTACCATTCCATAGTCACTAGAATCACTTAATTCTGACTTAATGCCACATCACTCCATATTCCCCCCTTAGGGAAGTACTAAGAGCTGAAGCCACGAGGATCTACCTATGGATGTTTTACCTCTTCATCCTTGGTGTCGTTTCACAACATTAATGGCCCTTACTCTCCTTGCAGCAATCCTTCTATACCAAGGATAACAAATTCCCTTACTAGCGATGGTGACACTTAGTGCAACTGACACATACAATCCCTTAAGCTTCACTTTGCTCATATTGCTTGCTTTAGGGAAGCGCCTTCCTGAATGACCATTCTCTGAATTTCTCATGAATCGTCTTCTGTTGTCCATTCTATTATAGCCGGAACGCAAATCTGAAATTCTCATGATGCTGCTATTATCAAGTCACTCAGTCCCTAATTCATGTTTAGTTTATCTTGTTCACCAGCCCATACTGATTTCTATTATTCTGGGGTATAACTTTTCCTTTCGGTAGTTGCGTTGAAGTCACAAACTTATTTTTCGAAGTGAGGATATGACTTTATGGCCTATACCCTTTTGTTGTCTCAAGGCCTGTCACCTCTCATTTTTTTCTCTTCACTTGACTATAGACTCTGTAATACTATCATTTTTTTTATCTACCTTTGTCATCCATGTACCACATTTTACTCATACTACTTCATTAACTCTCTTCTTATTTTCCTGCTAACATTTGTGTCTATCACTTTATTCTAAAAACTCGAACAAAACATTCTTTTGCTTTTAACCCCTCTTGCTCTATCCATTGGCTCCTCGAATTTCCTAACATTCTCTTTCTACCAGGGATGGGAGCCATACTAAGGTAATATTTATCCCTTCCATACTTCCAGTGTTTATCTTTGTAGTACTCATATTGATGGATATAAATTATTCATATATTTTAATATAAAAATATAATATTTTAGATATAAAATGTGACCAATTTATATCATGTTCTCGCATTTTTCTAACAATTCTTGCAGGAAAAAGAATACATGGAAAAAGAGAAAAAGAACGAACCTACGGTACAAGGAAGAAGGATGCATCCGTGACAACTTCATCTAAGACTACACAAAGTCAAGAGATACAAAAGTTATGGCAAATTCTCACCAAAATTTCATGAGAAATTGCCATGTCAATTTCTCATCAATGCCATATGATATATTGATATTATCTTGCAAGTTCTCACCAAGGCTTTGTAGGAATTCTCCTATAAATAGGCATATGTTTGTAGAAGAATATCATCCCTCTTTGTATCCAATTTCCTCTCTAGTTTTCTATAGAGAAAGAAGAGCATTCTTGGTCTCTTTCTCTAGTCTCTCTTTATAGTAATAATATTCTTAGTTTTTTTGAAAGTATTTTTTTTAGCTTTTATTACTTCATAATGGAGTAATTTTTTTTTGTTGGGATAGTTGATGAAGCTTGGTATAATTATAATACTATCTCAGTGTTAATATATTCTTGGCTTGAAACTCTATTTACATCTCATACTGTGCTGGAATGATGATTTTATAATCATTATTATCACATCTACATATTTTATATCAAAGTTATTCTTATCTTAATTTTGTAATTCTCACGGAGCAAAATTAATATATAATAACTCATGAATAGAATATTAGAGTGAAAGTAATATTTAGTAAGATTATTATTTCAAGTCTGTAATCTTGCTTTCCTCAGTTTTAATTCTCACGGAGGAATTGTTGAAGACAAGATTATTGATTTTATAGTAAAAATATTCTCACAAAGTTTTTACTACGCTTGAGCACAATTCAGGCAAGATATTTCAGTTTAACCGTCACTAGTTTTAAATCAATTAACTAACATAACCTCACGATGTGTTAATTATTTATTTATTTCTTAGTGTAAAAATATAATTGTATTAGCAATAAGCAATTGTTCTCTAGAGAAATACGTATAAAACTGAGATTTTATTGTAATAATATATCAAGTAAATTCGACGATTCCCAAATTCAATTATCTATTATTCCACACTTTTCCATCAGATCCGAGAATAGTTTCAATATTCTTGCATTTATCTATTACTTATCATTGTCAGAAGGAGGAATCATCCACCTCATTCAATATTGAGTGAATCATTCTCCTTATTTACATTAATACCATTCATTGTTATTTATTGCTTTACATTCTTCTTTCATTAATCATCTTGGAGCATTGAATGCACTCGCATTTAATCCTCTACCAACATTGTCCGGTTTTATTCAAGCTGATTAGTTATAAATCTAGGAGTATTATTATTAATTAGGTGTAACCCTTCTTTACGTACAATCAATTAGTTTAATCTAAGATTTACACTTTTTGGTCAAACAAGTTCACGCCAGTCTGTGGGGATTTCCTAGCTAAAATTTTAGTTTCGTCTAGATCTATAACTGGCACAATACACAAAAAAGACGCAAAACTCCTACTTTCTTGTACACACAGATCTGACATTGAAGGTAACGAAATGATAAAGGCAGTGGCCGACCTCACCACCAACCTCTTAAACATCATTAATAAGGTTTCTGAAACAGAAGGCGAAGATGTAACGCCTAATGCCTCTCCCAGGCGAAGTGGCTCGCCTCTCCCTCACGACAGTATCACAACATCCCGCGATAAAGGGGTTTTCATGTCCACAACGGAAAAGGCGCCACTAGAAATGAAGAAACACTTGAAGTTTGGCTGACAAACACGCTGACCAACATCCTCGACAAACCCGCCCAAGAGGCAATCCGAGAAAATGCTAAGACTTGCATTACACAACAACGACCGAGCAACACGTCCCTCACTTTCCAGTAACATGTATTACTCACATGCTAATAATGCAGGTGATGACACCCTCACTGCCATTCTGAGGAATCTGGAAGAAATGAAAATGAAAACAAAATGCTTCGGGACCAAATGAGAGAGAACCAAGAAAGAGTCGAAAAAATACCGAGTGCCCCAAACCTCTTGTCAGAAAGAGATGCCGGTTGGTTCATTAAGAAACTCTACAATGATGAAGCCGCCCCACATGCCATACCCAAGACCTACAAGATGTCGCCTTATCTAAAAATATACGATGGTACGATCGACCCCGAAGATCATGTGACTCACTACGTCACTACGGTAAAGGACAATGCTCTCGCCAAAGAACAAGTACCCTCCATATTGTTGAAGAAGTTCGACAAAACCCTCACCGGAGGTGCATTAACTTGGTATTCATAGCTACCCCCGAGCTCCATTGAAACATTCAAAGAGATGGCCGACAAGTTCGTAACGGCCCATGCCAGGGCTAAAAAGGCCGAGGCAAGAGTGAACGATATCTTTGCCATCAAACAATCACCAGGAGAGGGACTGAGGTACTTCCTCGCTCGATTCAATCGAGTAAGGATGACCTTACCAAATGTATCAGAAGGCATGGTTCTAGCAGCTTTCCAAAACGGGCTGAACATGAATGGCTGAAGGGCGACCAGAAAGTTATTAAATCTCCTTATGAAATATCCCCCAACCACTTGGGATTAAATACACAACGCCTATTCTGGCGAAGTCCGAGCTGACGAAGATGACATGATGGGCCACCTCATCGGATGACCTCGGTACATGCCGAATCCAGGAAGGATCGAAGAAATGATGCCAGGAGGGATCTAGCAGCTCCACGACCCAACCGAAGTGCTCTGGGCCTACCGCACAACGCCAAAAACCAACATAGAAGAGACGCCCTACTCATTAGTCTATGGGACTGATGGGGTAATACAAGTTGAAGTCAGAGATCCCAATTTGAGATACTCTCATGAGAGCGGGCTGAGGAACGACGAAACCAGAAGGCAGGAGCTCGACGAAGTCGAAGAACAGAGAGATATGGCCTACATAGGGATAATCACCCAAAAACAGCAGGCAGAACGCTACTATAACAAAAAAGTCCAAGATCAGACCACTCAAAGTCGGGGACTACGTGCTCAAGGACAAAACACAAACAACCAATACGCGTGAAGGAAAACTAGGAACGAATTGGTATGGCCCATACAAAATCACGGGAGCTTCAACTAGAAAAAATGGATGGAAAATTGCTACCAAACAACACGTCTCCCACCTCAAGTACTTTAACTGTTAAGAAAAAGCGTCCTCCGAGTCAAACTCTTTTCCGTCACTTGAGTTTTGTACCAATTGGGTTTTCTCAAGGAGGTTTTTAACGAGGCAACAAGGGGGACACTTCAAGTCGAAGTAAGAACAGAAAAAGGCACCGGACGGTCAGTACATTGCCCAACCTCTCAACATGTCTCTACGTCACCCAATGAAGGGACTAGATAGACTGGGACTAGAATGCCATCCCGAAAAACATGTAAATTTCTCCAAGTTTATGAGCAAAACACAAAAGTATGTTTGCCCATGTTTTCGCCAGAGCAACATTGCCTCAATATCTACTCGGACCCCGGCCACAATTGAATAAATTACATTCGACCTCGTTTGAATTAACTCACATTCGACCTCATTCGAATTAACTCATGTTCGACCTCGTTCGAATTAACTCACATTCGACCTCGTTCGAATTAAATCACATTAGACCTAGTTCGAATTAACTCACATTCAACCTCGCTCGAATTAACTCACATTCGATCTCGTTCGAATTAACTCACATTCGACCTCGATCGAATTAACTCACATTCGACCTCACTCGAATTAACTCACATTCGACCTCGCACGAATTAAATCACATTCGACCTCGCTCGAATTGAATCACATTCGACCTCGTTCGAATTGAATCACATTCAACCTCACTCGAATTAAATCACATTCAACCTCCTTCGAATTAAATCACATTCAACCTTGCTCGAATTAACTCACATTCAACCTCGCTCGAATTAAATCACATTCAACCTCGTTCGAACTAACTAATTTTCGACCTCACTCGAATTAAATCACATTCGACCTCGTTCAAATTAACTCACATTCGACCTCGCTCAAATTAACTCACATTTGACCTCGCTCGAATTAAATCACATTCGTCCTCACTCAAACTCAATACAGGTTACATTCGACCTCGTTCGAATTAACACCTATTGGTCCCCGACCATGACCAAATCTTGACGATTGAAGCGATCAAATGGCAAAACAAAAGAAAGAAGCATACAAGCCCAAACAGAAAGAAGTGAACCATATACGAAACAACGAAAACGACATTTCATACGACAAATATATTCCTTACAAAGACTTATTAAGATGCCAACAAAAATATATACAAAAGTTACAAGCAAAAGAAGGAAAAACAACTACTCGCCACCTAACCCAGCAACACCATCTCCACCCGTCTCTCTACCATCGCCGTTGCCGTCAGGATACTCATCCTCGTACCAAGCGTCCTGCTCAATCCCTTCCATGTCTTCCTCATCATGACGGGCCTGTGGTGTTGCGGGGTCGTAGGCATAAGCGATCCGAGCTGTACGCGCCTTAACACGAGCATTCTCAAAGTCGGCCTCCCAAACTTTGCCCTCCATCATCAAATCTTGAATATGTCCAGCTGGGCCTCGACATGAATCCACTTCTCATATAAATCCACCGGAACATCAAGAAAAGCAGAAGTATGAGAAGAGAACTGTTGAGCCTATAAGTGTGCCTTCTCAACCTCGAGGACGACGACTTGATCACCAAGGCTCGAAATCTCTCTTTCCATCTCCCATATGCGTTCATCGAGCTGCTCTTCTTTGAGTTTGGCCGTCTCCAAATCATTTTCCCGCTCGAATTGAATAACGCAGATTGCGTCCTCCAAAGCCTCCACTTTAGTCAACGTCACCTGCCGAGATGACTCAGCCTTCTCCAAATTCGCCGTTTTCTTGGCGACCTCGTCACTCAGAGCATCGACACAGACCAAATATTTCTTGAGCTAGGCCCGCAGAGAAACCACTTGGGCCTGAAGGTCCACACATTGGGCCTCTACTCCCTTGCTTACCTCGAGCTCCTCTTCCTTGTCCCTCAACGCCCTTTCAAGGACGCTGCATTTTCCGATGACCCTCTTCAACTCGTCATCTTTCTGTTTCAGCTCATCCCGAATGGCCTGAAAATTGCCACTCTCGCCAAATCGCTTGGAGATCTCGGGTGCTTATAGCGGTATTCGAGATACTTCCGCTCTATCTTCCTAAAAATGGATATGTACCTCTCCTCTCGGCGAGCACTCTCGATCTCCAGAATGATGGTCTGGAAAGGAGAAAAACGAAGAAAGCCACAATCAAACAAAGAAATAAGAATGTGAAGTACAAAGCACAAAATTGAAAAGGGCAGAAAAATTTACCCTAAGGGTGAGGCCGACTATACTCGTCGATAGAGAAACATCATCTAGTTTTATGAGGGTTCGCCCCTCCACATCGTAGAAAAGAGGACCAAAGGAAGGGACCATGTCTTCCGTGTTCACCAACAGGTCCCGATCCATAGGGCCCACGATGGTACGAGTAGACCCTTCCAACCTTACTTCCACTCGAGTGAACCTCTCACTCAACATCCGCACTACATTAGTGTCAATGTTGGAGCCGGTCTCATAGCCGTCCTCGGCAATGCCCTTGTCTCACCCCTCAGCCGGTGAAGGAACGTTAACCGGTCTCGAGGATGATGGCTCATCTTTTAGTACGGTACTCGCAACTTCCATAGGCGACCCGCCAACTCCAACCTTAGCCTTAGGCAAAGGTACACTTTCCACGGCCCTCGTTGACAGCGGAACTTCAGACAACAGATCTGCATCAATTTCAAGCAAAAAAGTGGTCAGCTCACAATCGCCCGTTGTAGAATCCACTACTCGAATTGTTCTGTCACCAACATCCACCGAACTCCTTTTACGAGGAATAAAATCCTCCTCGCTCGGTGATGAATCATCTATTAAATGTAGCACAGGAAGAGCCGAAGTCTCTGGTACTGAGGCCGCCGACGGTCGAGTTGATCTAGCCGGAGCCAGAGGCTGAACAGAGTCGGATGATCGGGTAGGCTTGGACGCGATCGCAAGTGGGGCAGGCACCATTGAAGTGGTCACTTGGCAAAACGCAGGAGTAGGAGCCTTCGACCTCCTCGAAGCTCCCCAGGCAAACAACAAGAGAAAAGAAGAAGAAGGTTGAGATCAATCCCCACAACAATAAGAAGCAGCCGATCAGAAAGCCGCAACAACAAAGACTTAAGACAAGCAAACTCATCGGTAAGCTCGGGCCCAAACTTCTTGAGAAAGGCCGACCATTCACAAATCCCCACCGCATGGGGAAAGATCTGGCTAACCCAACCATGGATGTCCGCAACTAAAGGAGGGGGCGCGACCTCGAGTGAACGAGGGAAAAACAAAATGATTCGCCTACGACCAAAACGGGTAAAGTGAGCACTTAGTAAAAATACTTACGGGCATAATTTCACGCCTTAGGAAATCCATTTGCATTTGCCACCAAGTCCTTAGTCTTGACGTAGAATAAATTAAGCCAGAATCAACGATTTGCTTTATCTTCCATCTTCACTACCAAGCTCTTACTTCCATGGTGAAGAAGATGCAACATCGTCCCCCGGTGAAAACTAAGCGCGGAGAGGTGCATCAAGTGGCGAATAGAGATCCCATGGCCAACCAATTCCGCGTACTTGGCCAGCATGCAGATGAGCTTGCATATATAAGGGGAGAGCCGGGCTGGGCAGACGCCATAGTAGCGGCAGAATTCCTCCGCCAAGGGGAGAAGGGGAAAATAGGAGCACACATAGAATGAATATGCGTAGAATGCGCAATATCCGGGGAGATGAATCTGCACCACATCACGACCAACCGGAATCAGATCGATATGGGCTGGAATTTTTAACTTCGCCTTGAAATTAGCAAAGGCAACCTCGTCCATCTCAAATTCCACAGCTTCAGGGTCGTCCTCGGGCGGCTTTGAGAAGTCAGACCTACCTTTCTTATTACGGGGAATTATTTCCTCCACCGTAGGAAAGCTCTCGTCTTCTGCAACAATGGCATCCCCGTCGTCATGAGGAGGCATGCACACTACCAAGGGAACAGGGTCAGGTACTCCCCATGAACTAGAAGACATGCTAAACATTTTTGTTCGAGAGTAGAGGAGGTGTAAACGCAGAAGGGTTAAGAGTAGCAGGAGCCACCAAAATCAGTGAACGCAAGAATGTGAAGATCAATAAAACATGAACTCTGAATGAGGGAGGAAGAAGGAGATATGAAGGTCCGGTTCTTAGAATTCAAAGAGTGAATCAAAGGGGTGTGTATCTCTATTTATAAGAGTTCAGGCACCAATATCGAGAAAGCAAATTATCATTACCCGGCTCAAGAATTGAAACGGTAGAGGCGCGGAAAACGATACAAGGTATGGGAAAAACGCGTAATGATGACGCATGATGATATGAATTCACTCTGAAATGACGTGACCTTAGGTTGCAGCTCATGAAAAGCCACATTTCCATCCTACCGAAACACTACTATTCGACCTGCTTGCCTAAAACTTCTCAACCATGACTAATAGAGTCCGCTCATCGAGGTCGCCCGGGGTCGACATCAATAAGCAGAAAGACTAACTGTATAGGTCAAAATCTGCCACAATGGGATTTAGCAAGGAGCGGTCATGGAAAGCCATGAGGTTGAGGTCGACTAGTAGATGACAAGGTTCGCAACCGAGCAATCAATAAAGGCCGAGGTCGAGTATTATGGGCAGCGCTAACGACTAGTTTTTGTAATAAGATATTTAAGAGAATATTTCATTGAATATTCTTTGTACTTTTATTTTTAGGGTTGACTGGGGTATGTTCCATATAAATAGAAAGAGAGATAAGAGAAAAATACATGTAATATTTTCTGATAAGAACACTTTTTGAGAAGAAGACTTTCTCTCTAGAAAAATACAAACACTACCTTTCTAAAGAAATTCGATTATCTATTATTCCACACTTTTCCATCACATCCGAGAATAGTTCCAATAATCTTGCATTTGTCTATCACTCATCATTGTAAGAAGAAGGAATCATCCACCCCATTTAATATTGGGTGAATCATTCGCCTTATTTACATTAATGCCATTCAATGTTACTTATTGCTTTACATTCTTCTTTCATTAATCATCTTGAAGCATTGAATGTACTTCACATTTGATCCTCTACCAACACAGTCCGGTTTTATTCAAGCTGACTAGTTATAAATCTAGGAGTATTATTATTAACTAGGTGTAACCCTTCTTTACATACAATCAATTAGTTTAATCTAAAATTTACATTTTTTTGGGTCAAACAATAATGTTAGATGCATCATATATACTATGAATAAGACATATATTATATATTTACCGGATATTTTAAATTTAACCGGTTGAATAATTAGATATTCAAGTTAATTCCGGTTATTTTTTAATAGTTCAAATTTCAAGACAGTTTGCCTTACCACCACATTCATTCCCTCCCCCTCGGCAAAATAGCACGGGCTAGCCAATTTTCGGACTATTCATTCTAAAATATCCAGTGTTTGCCAAGTCATTAAAAAATAATACTATTTTGCTACAACAGAGACCGGTCCGACATAATATACTAGAGTTCTGTGCACCTGTGTATGATCTTCCAGCATATTATGCTGGAACTCCAACACGCGGAAAGTTCCAGCATAATATACTGGAGATTCGAGCACCTGTGTATGAATTTCCAACATATTATACTGGACCAGTATACTTTGCTGGAACTCCAGTATATTATGTTGGAGTTCTAGTATACTTATGCTGAAACTCCATTATATTATTCTGGAGTTCCAGTTTACTTATGCTGGAACTCCAGTATAATATACTGGAGTATTTTCCGGATTCTGAATATTGTTTTCGTTCAGATTTATCTTAACATGAAAAGTGGCTAAATTTCGATTTATTTTGAAAGAGTAGCTATTTTTGAATGACCACTTGTAAATCTGGCTATTTTTTAATTAATCCCCCTCCCTAATTGATACTTTTGAGTTCGTTTGAATTGTTATAACAAAACTTGGTAGAAACTTCAAATTACGCGGCTAAACTTTAAATGCATCGTAAATGTTGGCTATTCTTTAAAAAGTGACCCTAAAAGAGGCTATCCATGCACTCCCAAGAAATGGAACCCTGATTTTAGCACCCGATTGGTCATAGATTTTGCCAAAATATATTTGGGATTTATTTGACAAATACATATTTGACTATAAATTTACCTAATATTTTGACAAAATCCCAAATCCACCCAATTAAGCGGATGTTGGGCCAAAGTATCACTACATTTTATAAAAATTGCCCCAATTTATATTTTATAAAAGAGCCTACTATTTATTATTTTGTAACAATATTGTTTTGTCTTCTCGGTCATATTATAGTATATCATGTAATTAATTATAAAAGTAATAATTTTATATCAAATTTTTTTATATTCAGAATTATGATTTGCGATAATATATTGAATATTATTGATAATAGTATTATGAGTATTTATGATAGTTTTTACAACTTGTATATATAAATTATATTTTATAGTTTCTCAAAATAAATTTGAAAAATATATTTAGAAAACTATGTCCAAGCATATTTTACCTAACTTCAACCAAATCAATTTTTTTAAAATAAATTTTGGAATATATGGCCATAATAACTCAGTTTAGCGGCTTGAGAACTGTGCGTCTGAGCTAGTGAGGATAGTCAGCCATGGCAGTTGGGTTAGTTTTGTCCACAGCCTTCGCATCGGCAACTCCGAAACCAGGCCCCTTTTGGTATCAATCTTCTGCAGAAAAGGTACAATTTTCGCTACTATCCATCAGGGCTAGAACATTCTAGAAAATGATACTCTTCACTTGATACAAGCAAAATAGTCTACCTTCGTTTTAAGTAAAAAAATGGAAGTTTTAGTTTTGTATACCCACCTGAATCAGCCTTACTCCATCTATCCCAGTTTATGTAGCACACTTGACTTTTTCGTCTGTCCCAGATGAATATTTTCTATATTTCGAAGCAATTTAACTTTAAACTTCATATTGCAGAGATGTTAATGTTTTTTTCACAAATTCTATGTTCGTGTAAGAAATACTGAGTCTATGTTGCATCCGTCCCTGACTCTAATAACCCTTTAGATATGATCAATAGTTTCATAATGTATACCTTACAAGGAAGTTGTATACTGTGCTGATTGCAGAGACCGTGGCGCAAGAAACAGGAAGGAAATATTAATCGACATGGTACTTATGCAGATTGTGCTTCACAGATACAGAGCTTCACTAGGAAAAAAATGCCTTTTGCTGCTGAAAGGCTTTTCCTTGATATGAAATCTGAAGGTTTTATACCTGATAACTCTACCTTGTCAGCACTGATGCTATGCTATGCCGGTAATGGTTTATTTGTCAAAGCATTAGCTGCTTGGGATGAAATTTTAATCAGTTCATTTCTGCCAGATGTTCATGTAATTGTAGAACTGATTGATATCTGTGGCTGCAATGGATATATCGACATTGCTGTTAGAATATTGCATCAAATTCAGTTGAAAGATTCCGATCTGCTTCCTGATATTTATGCTCGGGTTATCTCTCGTTTTGGAAAGAGAGGACAGCTTGAGTTGATGGAAATTATGTTGAAACAGATGGTTTCCATGGGGTTCCCTGTTGATTCTGCTACCGGAAATGCTTATGTAATATACTACAGCAATTTTGGTACGCTGACTGAAATGGAAGTTGCATATGGCCGCCTTAAGATGTCAAGAATTCTTATAGAGGAAGAGGCGATCAGGTCGATCTCCTTGGCTTATCTGAAGAGAGAGAAGTTTTATAGTTTAGGTCAGTTTGTAAGAGATGTGGGCCTTTGTCGGAGAAATGTGGGAAATCTCTTGTGGAACCTGTTACTTCTTTCTTATGCTGCCAACTTCAAAATGAAAAGTTTGCAGAGAGAATTTGTGAGAATGGTAGAAAGTGGATTTTTTCCTGATCTTACTACTTTCAATATTAGAGCTTTGGCTTTTTCAAAAATGTCATTGTTTTGGGATCTGCATGTAACACTTGAACATATGAGGCATGCGAAGGTAGTTCCCGATCTTGTGACTTACGGTTCTGTTGTTGATGCGTACTTGGATAGAAGTCTGGGACGAAATTTGGATTTTGCTTTACAGAAATTGAATACATATGATTGTGTTACAATAGCAACAGAACCCCTTGTGTTTGAGGCCATGGGGAAAGGGGATTTCCACTTAAGCTCAGAGGCACGTTTGGAGTTCAGTAAGAAAAAGAATTGGACATATGAGGAGCTTATCACAATCTATCTCAAGAAGTACGTCCGCCGTAATCAAATATTTTGGAACTACTGATGATGAATAGCATGATCTGGAAGTTCTACGCAATTACATTGTGCGCAGTTATTCGAACAAGTAAGCATGCTCATCCTTGCTTACTGAATGCTAATTTAACTTCACCAATGTGAATAAGTAACCTCTGATATGCGAGACATTAACATCCACCTCAGACATGTTGCGAAGTATGCCATAATATGTGAAACAGATGAAACAGTTTATTAAACATGATTTGATCCTGACAAGATTGAAATATTTTATTCTATAACCGTCTGTCTGTCTCTCTAGTTCTTCAGATACTCTGGTAAAAGTGCTTTATCGGCCACTGGCTGCAGCTTCTCGTTCACTGATTTTATCAGTAAGGATATAACTGGAAGCTGCTGTTTTCAATTCTTTCTTTTTCTTTTTTCTCTTTTTCTTTAGATCGTCATTTGTGCTTTTTCTTGGCCACATTCTTGTCAGCTCATTTCAGTTAGTTCACCTGAGTGGCATAATTTAGTTGTTAGGTTACTGTTCTCTGTTCTAATTCCGTAGTTTGCTTAAACTCTTTGTTCTTGCTGTTGCTTTTTGCCCGTGGTGCAGCAGATACCTAAGCTAACAGAAAATCAAATAGACACTAAAGATTAGTAACCTGAAAGAAGACAAACTCCAGCAGGTATGTGGAAGGGCGGTTTGTGACATATATATATGGACACAAAATCTGCCTTAGTGTATTTGGTGGACTTACACCTGAGTGTTAGTAACACCTTAAAAGTGAATGCATGGAAGAAGGAGATATGATGTCTTAAGTCTTATTTTAAGAACGGTCATGTCCATTTCTGTCCTGGAATTTTACAAAATATGTGGTATGCATCAACAATATGCAAGTAAAGAATACTCCTTTCTATGAAGTGTATCTAAGTGCATTCATTATCCTCGGACAGAAAGAGTAATTCTCTCTGCAAAAGAAAGATATTATACCTTGATATACCACAACTACCACAACTACAACTACAACTTTGCGTCAATACTAATCTAGTTGGGGTCAGCTATATTATTCTTCACTATCTATGTTGTGCTCAATTTAAACTGATATCAATCTAGTATTTGAAAAGAGGGTTCTCTTGCACTAGAAGTTTCTACATTTTCTACTGGTATATAAATCTATAACAAGACTAAGAGACTCCTAGCGAGCAGTGGACTTAAGGCGAACGTAGCAACATAAGTAAAACTTAATCTCGATTAATTTGTATTGTTGCCTAATACAGATTTTTTTCTTCCACTGTTTTGTGCCCTATTTTTCAATAAGTTTGCATGGATTTCAAAAGATTGCATGTTTTTTAGACAACTTCCTTCCATGTGATTTTAGGTCTATCTTATCCCCTTTTACTACCATGAATCATCATGGTTTCACACATATGGACCAGTGCATCTCGAGGTCAATGGAGAACATTGAACAAAACTGAAGTGACCTTTTTTTATTTTATCCTCTTGTGTGCGACTTCCACCTTCTGCCAAATGTCATCATCTTTAACCTTGTTAAATCTTGTATGACTGTACATCCACCTTAACATTTGCATTCTGTCATTTGCCATGGAAATGGAAGGAGAATAGCATTCTGGATTGATAAGTGGATTGAATTATTTCATAACTTTGGAGGTATTTAAAGGAACCAATGGAAACGAAGATGCTATGATTTGGAAAGGTACAAGCAAGAAGTATAAACAGTTAGAGATATAATCTTTTTCAGCTGTACTGGACAACAAGATACAAAATGGCCATGGAAACAAATCTTGAAAGTCAAGATTAACATATAAAGTAAACTGCTTTACTTGGTTAGTTGCAAGAAGGGCCTGTTTAACACAAGAAAATCTGTAAAGAAATGGTACACAGCTAACTTCAAGATGTTTCCTATGCAAAGCTGAATCTGAAAACAATAGTCATCTCTTTCTTCTTTCCAATTTTACATCTCAACTGGGGCAGCTGTTTCTGGCCCTGGTAAACCGGAAATGGTAATGCCAGGAAACGCATATGATCTGCTGAAATCCTGGAATTATGTTGGTGGAACTGTCAGACAAAAATGGTGGAGGGCTTTACCAGCTTGTATTTGGTGGGACTGTTTGGAAGAAAAGAAATAGTAGATGTTTTTGAAGGCAAGAGTAGCTCCATTCAAAAAGTTAAGATGATCTGTATTATAAGTTTCAATTTTTGGTGTAAAGAATTTTGTGTAGAAGAATGCAAAATATATTTTACAGTTTTTGGAAGCCTTGTAAATTGTATGTAATTTTTAAATACAGCTATCAGCACAAGGTTTGTGCTGGGAATATTCTGTTATCATTTTCTTTGAAAAGGGCAATGTATGCGGTGCTAGAAATGACAATATGGGTTTTTCTTGTGTAAAAGGTGGAGGATGGGAAACATGGATACGGAAAAAAGAACGAATGAAAGAAGAAACACGAGAGGGGTAAAAGGAATTTTTAGGAAGGGCGGGTTTTGTGTGTGTGTGTGTGTGTGTGGTGGTGGTGGTGGTGGTTGGAGGAGAGTAAATATCAGAGTGGGCGGAGAAACAAATCTTGGATTTCCGAAGAATTCTTGGGTTTCCTTCAGAAGTTTCGAGGAGAGGACAATATAACTCTCATGATATACAACAAAAATGTTGTGAAGCTAGCCGTGGAAGACATTTTGAGGTTTAAACCATAAAAGATGAGGGAGTTATTGAATTTGGAATGCTCTATCAATTATGATTCACTTAGGAAATATTTAGAGTGGGAGGAGGCAAGAGATACTTGAGGAGAGTGTAGGGAGTCTTATGAAGTTTAAGATAATTTCATGCAATGTGAGGGGGGTAAATGACCTGAGCAGTGGGGCCATCACCTAGGTGGATTGAGGGGATAGGCAACAGGGCAGTAATGTATACAAGAAATAAAACGGGAGAAGTTACCCGCATAAGATATCAGGTGCATGTGAAGAAGGAGATAGGTGAGAAAAGAAATGATTCCAACTGAGAGCTGGCTAAATCTTGGTGTGATGGGATGGGGGGAAGTTGGAATAGGGGGATAGGAAAAAGAGGAATTTTTCCACTACAGTAGTCTTTAAAAGTATAGGCAGCATATCCGAGAGGCTTTATGGGAGTCTATGGGCCAATAAGTGAGTGGTCAAAATAGAGTTTAGAGAAGAAAATATCTGAGTGGTTGTCAGAAGGGGATGTACCATGAGTTATAGGTGGAATTTCAATCTGATAAGGTTTGCGAAGCAAAGTGAGATGTCAGACATTCTTTATCGTAATGGAGGAATTCTTGGATTTTATCAATTGCACGAACTTGTTAACCTTCAGGTGCCAAATTTACTTGGCCAGAGCTAATGAGGACAGGAAATTCCTATTCCTTAATTTTATAGTGTTTCTCATACCACATGACCTTTCTTATATTGGATCTTAACGGAAAAGAACTTTAACTAAAGCAAACGGAAACATAGTGTTAGAAGTCTGTCAATATTTATGAACATAGTTTAGTTAAAGCATCATTTTCTTTTTGCAGAAATAAATAACAACTGGAAGCTGGATGAAACCAGCTGTCTTGAGCTATATCCTAGAAGATGAACTAAATTAAAGAAATCACTTGTGGTATCTTTGGTGTCAACATCATCTTGCCAATATCTTGGCTCTTCCAGCCTCTTTGAGTTTTGAATATTCTTGTTATCCACTTGATGTTGCGTCTGATGAAAAGGGGTTGGTTGAGCGGCTTTTACTGCTATCATATCCTGAAATTACCTGCAAAAAGTCATGACTTGTTATGTGTTTGAAAGTTTCTTCTTCAGGGTGGGTATGCCAATCGACATCGCTAACATTCTTCTGCCTGTAGCATTTTCATGCTATTTTCTTGAAGTTGAAACTGTTTTTAATTTGTTAAAAGATTTGATTACTTTATCAAAAAAGATGTTCTTATTACTCTTAGCCTTCTAGTTCACTTACTTGAGCGCTAGATCGACTTTCACTAGATGGAGCTTTTGGGCTGTTTTCAAAAGGCATTTGTGGCATGGCTTCTTCAGCGAGTAAACGTAACCTGTTAAGTTCAGGCAACACAACAGTGCCAAGATCTGGTCGATCTTTACGCCTGAGTTCGGCACACTTGAGTGCTAACTTGGCAAACGTCAAAGCCTCTTCAACAGGCCAGTCACGAACTGCCGGATCAAGCATCTCAGCAAAAGTGCCTTTCTCAATTGCCCTCTCAACATGGTGGGTCAAACCCATTGGAGGTCTGGCTGTGATAATTTGGAGAAGCATTATTCCAAATGAGTATATATCAGATTTTGTTCCCAACATCCCAGTTTGTTGATATTCAGGGTCTATGTAACAAAATGTTCCCGCTGTTGATGTCATTCGATACTGTGTCACGGAGTCAGCTACAGAAGGGGGGACGAGCCTTGCTAAACCAACATCACTGATCTTGCTTACATAATTGCGGTCGAGCAAAATGTTGCCAGGTTTCAGATCCCGGTGCACTAGAGGTTCTGGCTTGGTCTGGTGAAGAAAAAGGAGGCTAGTACTTACCTCTGCAGCTATGCGGAATCTTAGTTGCCAAGGAAGAACTGGAGTGTTTCCTCTTCGGAAGAGGCGATCATCTAAGCTCCCATTGGCCATGTACTCATACACTAGGCAGCCAAATTCAGGGCAGGCTCCAAGTAGAAGAACCATATTTGGATGCCTTATGCAGCTTAGAACTTCAACCTGCATCAGAGCAAATGAAAAGGGGCATGAGAAAATCTAACTTTTTTGGGAATTGGGACTAGTGTATGACTGATTGGATTTGGTTGGTATCGCTTTTCTTGGGGGGAGGGTGGTGGTGGTCAATATTGTATTATATGCAAGTAGCGAGACTCTGTAGTTCTGATTACTCATGTTTTGTTTGTTGAGCGCTGAGTAGTTTGGTCGAAGAAGGACACAAGCATTTACTAAGATGCTTAGTGGTCGTGAACCATGATGCTAGAATGCTACATCACAACATTAATATTCCATTGTTCTGCAAGATAAACAGTTCACATATGTTCCCTAAATGTCTTCACATAGTGACTTTCTTTTGCCAAAGGAAGAATTCGTCTATTCGCATACCTCTTGCTGAAACTGTGACCTTCCTTGAGCAGCGTCAGGACGAAGAACCTTAATTGCAACCTGCGTGTGATCCAAGTAACACTTATATACCGGCCCGTATCCACCTTCCCCAATTTTACGAGACGCTGCAAAGTTTTCTGTTGCTGCTTCAATCTCCTCTATTGTATACTTACGGTAGCGACAATCACTTTGTGCAAGGGCATCCAATACCTTCTTCTTCTCTTCAGCTTCTTTTAATGCTCTCCTTTCTGCATGGATTCTTCTCTGTGCCTCCCGTTCGGCAATCCTCTGTGCCTCTTCTGCAGCTTCAATGGCTGCCTTACACTTTGCTTTTTCTTTCTCTGCAATGGCCAGTGCTGCTTCCTCAGCTAATCGTGCCTCTTCTAATTTTTGTTCTTCTTCTACTTTCCAGCGGTGAAGTTCCAATGCCTGCATGAAAGAACTTAGGCTAGATTCCAGTTTGCAAGAGGGATACTTTCCAACATATTCTGATACATTAATGTACTATACTTTGATAAGAAGTACCATGTTGTGGTGACATCAGAATTTTTCACCACCTCAAATTAATACCTTATGCTTTGCTGAAAGTGCCTCCTTGCATGCTGTGCTGTACATGTCCATGGTCTGCTTGAGCTCCTGCTTGAGTCTTCTCATCTCCGCTTCAATGTCTTCCTACATTTAGAGTAAAATGTTTACCATGAGTCTTCTGTATTTGATGGTAATATTTGTAAAAGAAACCTTAACATAGGAAAGCTTAAATAACAACACCACCATAACAAAAGGAGGTGAGGAAATACATTTTCTGGAAGCATGAGGAGGATAAGTTCCAGCAAAAGACTTTTGACCAAGATGAGTTAAAGTTATAAAATCAGTTTTGTGCTTGGTTGAAATGATTAGAGTTTGTTGCACCATATTTATTTTCCTTTATTTTTCTTGGAGTTAAAGTTATAAAATCAATTTTGTGCTTGGTAGATTGTTTGTGTGATATTGTATATGTAGTGTTTCTTGACAGATTTTTGCAGATATTACTGTACTTTGGATGTTGAAATGCATACCAGGTTGTTGGTTGATCCGTTGGCACTGTCAAAAGAATTTGATGAGAAGGCATTAACTTCAGATAACCTGGTTGCTGAGAATGATGATCCAAAGCTTAATCTGCTATCTGTTTCTGAGCTGTTTGAAAGCCGAGGAGCAGAAAATCTATTATCCGTGTCTGAGCTGTTTGAAAGCCGAGGGGGAAGACCCAAATCGTGACTGTCAGAGGAGATCGGAAATGTACGATCTGAGCTTGGACGGTTAGAGCTCACAAATGATATGTCAGATTCTGCCACTGAGAGGTCTCCATATGATCTGTTTACAGGTTTACCTCTGTTGAATGGGGACCTGTTGAAAGAGAGACATAAAAGTTGAGTTGTTCTATGCTAATCAACCCTTTCGAGTCGTAAATTTTGCAGTTCCTCTTATATACTTGTCCATTTCCTGATTGTCTGAAAAACTTACTTGATGAAATCTGAATCGTCAGTTGAACTTCGTGGTGCGTACGGTGACCTATCAGCCATACTTCCTGTTGAAATAGGACAGTGTAAACCTGTTTTAACAATATTATTGTTTTATTGACAGAAATTAATGCAATACGCTAGTGCAAAGCAGACCTCTTGAGTCGTTGCTTGGTGCATAACGTGCCTCAATGAAGCCAAGCTTAGCACCAAGAGAGGAGCTGGTCTGATTCTGCAGCAGGGAAGGGGGTGGATTGGGGACGGGAGCGGATGCATTACGTATTGATAGAACTTTGCCTTTCGCGATCACATATACTGTACAAAAGCCAGGTGCAATTTTGGAGACAGAGCTTGGAACGTCCATCGTCTTGAATCTTCTGAGTCTTAGTGTTGTAAGTAGCTAGATATGGAATGGGTGAAGTCTACAGCTTATTGGGAATAATAAAAAGTACCTGCTAACGAAACCATTCCTTGATGCAGCTCCTACCACCAGATTCTCTGTGACATTGGCTGCAACATAGTCACTTATGGAATTTGCTATGTCTATGCCTTCGATTACAACTTCATTGACTTGGATCTACGACAAAGAGAGAAACACTGATTCAGAAAATGATAGAACGTTTGCAAGAACATGAGGAAGAATAATTGAGAAAGAGTGACTGAGTAAGAAATAGCAGACACTTACATTCTTGCGGTTGCAGAAGCAACGGAAAGGTAAGAACAATTCCTTTGCTTGACTATCAGGATCACTTCTATAAACTCTGGGTGTTCCGTCATTAATATCTGAGAAAAAAACATTGTTCCAAGTACGTAAAAAATGCTTTGAACGTGTTCCATCTTTTCTTTTCTTTAGAGGTAGTGGATAGTATGAAGTGCATGTTTAAAGCCAGTGGCAGATGTAGGCTTTGGACAATGGGTTCAGCTGAAGCCGCTATTTTCAACTCGGAACATAGATGTGTAGGTGAAAAGACAGTAAAGTTTTAACAAATACCAAATTATGAACTCATAATTTCAAAAGTTCAGTGCTTAGAGAACTTTAGAGATTGAAACCATCTACGTTTAAATTTTGGATCCGACTTTGTCTGAAGCCAAGAAAGAGACCTTTTGTCGGCTAAAAATACTTCATATCATTTTTTTGGAGAAATTTACTTCCATTTTGAAGTTGTTGTTCCAATATTTGGGAAGAATTAAATCTGGGTTAGATTTCACACTCGTTGGGTTGTTGTGTATACAAGGATATAATGAAAGGTTTCATCCAAAATCAGAAATAAGATACTCCTTCCGTTCCCGTTCTTTTTTTGTGTGACACTATTTCCTTAGTTCGTTAAAAAAAGAACAATACCTTTCTGTATTTGAAAACAATTTAACTTTAAATTTTTCATTTTACTCTTTAATGTTATGCTTTTGTAGCCACATAGATCTTTTGGTATGTTTAGGACGACAAGTTCCAAAAGTTTTTCATTCTTTTACAATCTATGCTTACATAAATTGAGACAAAGGGAGAGTACTGTCTGCATGAAAAATTTACAATGGACAAGAAAAGTTGTGAAAGAATCTGAATGGATTGGCCCAACAAATAAATGCCAAATTGGATTCAAGAACAATGTGAATATGATTAGACTCAGAAAGGAGAAGAACAAAAGCACAAAAGTAACAATATGATTAAAATTGGTCGACACTGAAGAGAAAAAATATGCAAGCTGTGCATGGTTTGCATGTGATTACATGCAAGCCCAGAAAACCCCCACATAATTACAGGAGATAGAAGATGTCAATTTTTTGGTATACTCTTTAAAACTACAGCACATAAATTAAACATCCAAATATTCTCTGCATAATTTTACATGGACCAAAAAGAAGGAAATTAATCCTCTCCTCAAAATAAAGGAGAAAAGCTTTAGAAAAAACCTGCATTAGGAAGGGAATTAGAAGGTCTGAGTTTAACATGGAGAAGAGTAACAGTTTTGCCTTTGCCAAGAAGATTATCAACTGCCCATTTTAATGCATATTGGCTTCCTTTATCTTTGTCTATTGCTACAACTGTTGCCTTTTCTTCCCCCTTTTTCTCTCCACTATTGCTCTTTTGGCTCATCATCATAATCTCTTCAACTTATTTATTCAGAATAATTCAATTCTTCCCTGTTTTTTTTCAAGATATCGATCAGGGGACCCCTTTTGAGGTCCCACCTTCCTTTATGATTTCCCTTTCTTTTCTTCTTCTTTGAGAGAATCAAATGTTTTGTTGAAATCTTTGTCTCTCTCTTTATTTATATGTTATTATGTATCACACATAAACATCTAAATGTATTTATCTATTTCTTTTGGAGGCTCTAGCAGGTTTACCCATTTATCAAGCTCGTCCAGATATTTGTTTCATCTCTTGTTAACTATATTTATTTATTTATTTATTTATTTTAGATTCTGAGTTTCTGGGGTTATCTTTAAAGATTGACTTGAGAAGACGTCTGGAAGATTTTTAGAATGAGAAATTGTTTGCAAGGTTCAATGTTGTAGCACAAAATCGAAAATACGTGAGAATTTGCAAGATCCAGAAATGTTACTATTATATGTCATATAGTTTACTAAAATATTTAATGGTAAATTACAATAAACATATCCCTACATCTCTTTTTTATTTATTTATAAAATACTATTTTATTGCTATCCACTAACTTATGAGATCACACATATCATCACAATTCACACCTTTTGCAGTTTGCTAATAGTCTCTTCAACCCAATCCATTTGCACTTTGAGTTTCTTCAATATTTATGCTAACATGTGCAGATTACTTGGAAAGCGTATGAGTACTTATTAAAACTTGAACTTTATTAAAAATTGTGTCTGCAAAATATGTGACAAAAGGATAATAAATTAATTTGAAAAAACCAAGGCTAGCTTAGGAGGGCAGCTAAGGGGTGGTGTTTGTGAAACAATTATTTTTAATTACTACTCCCTCCGGTCTAAAATAAATGATTTTTTTTTGGATGAAATTGACCATATTAACCTTTACTATCTTACATAAACGCTCCTAACACTATTTACTTTAAGGATAATATAGGAAAAAAATAATTAATTCATTCTTGAAATCTAGAAAAATCATTTATTTTGGACCGCAAAAAAAAGGCAAAAAAATCATTTATTTTGGACCGAGGGAGTACTACTTAGTGAAACATAATATAAAGGAAGATAGTATTAAATATATATAATTTTGTGTTTTTCTTTCCTCTTTGAAAAATTTAACCAAGAAAAAAAGGAGAAAAAGAAAAAAGAAAATTAAAAGAGTTTTTGGTTATCAAAGTAATATTGCCGTGAATATGGTAGAGTGCGTTTACCACGGAGGACAATATTTTCTATAGAAAATGGTTTTACTCATTGAGAAAAGGGAGACTTACCTTTTGTTATATTGGAACTTTAGTTGGAATATTCTGCAGTAATATATATTATGACAGAAAAAGAATGGGAGAATTAAAAAATAGCTTGATTTACAAGTGTTCATTCAAAAATAGTCACAGTTTCAAAAGTATAATATACCGGTCCAACATAATGTGTTGAAAGTTCATAAATACACCAATCTTCAGTATATTATGCTAGAAGCTAGAAGTTCATACACATGTGCACCGATCTCCAGTATATTATGCTGGAACTTTCCGTGTTGCAGCAGAGTAGTGGCTATTTTTCAATGACTTTGAAAGAATTGTACCAACCGGACGATCAAAACTCTAGTTCTAGAAATAATAGATAGTACAGAAACCTGCTATAATAATGCTGCCAGGTTACATCCAACTAAAACCATTATTAGTTAGGAATAGAAAGTTGAATTCAAGCAATTCAGTTTCCTTTTAACTTGCCTAGTTAATCAAAATGAGCCGAGCTATTCAATGAATACATGACACGTGTCTTCAATTATCACTCTTAGCACTAAATTAGTATATGGTTTGATGTATCCGATCATGAAGTCGGTTGGTAGATACAATAGTCTTCACCATTGTTCTCTGCTTGTTTTCCATCACCACTAGTTGAGATACAAAGAAATAGCCTTTCATATGCAGCAGCCATTTTTGTAGCAGTAAACAACTTCAAACCCCTCTCCCTAGCAATTCTCCCTTTCTGCTGCAGAATTTCTTTTCCGTCTTCCCAAACCTCATACAACGCTTTCTTCAATTCCCCAACTGTAGGTGCAAATGTATACCCCATCTCTTTGCTGACAATGATAGAACCAGTAAAGCTTGCCAGTTTTGTCGCCATCACGGGCTTACCAACTAGGTTTGCTTCTAACGGGACTTGATCTAAACCTTGAGCTCGTAAAGTCGGGTGTACAAATACATCTATTGCATTATAGAACCCTGCTAGTCGTTCTCTTTCCAGTGGTCCCAAAACCATCATATTTGATCCGAGCTCTTTGTATCGATCACCCCACGGACCATTTCCAGCTATTAGAACAATGACACTATCCCTGAATGTTGAGTTCTCCTTGAAAATTTGTTTTAAGGCTTCAAACATTAAAGGGTGTCCTTTATCTTTAACCAGCCTCCCAGCTCACCCTAGGATTATGGACGACCTGGATTTATCTGCTCTGATACCAAGTTCTAACCTAAAATCATTGCCCTTTGAAATATCAGGCTTGAATATTTCCTCATTGACACCATTTAGAATGATATGCACGCGTTCTTCTGGGATCATATAGATCCTTTTTAGTACATCTCCTACATGATCACTCGTGGCGACATGGTGAGCATAATATTGGAAAAACTTTACCTCTTCAACAACCTTCATCATTTTACCAGCAAATGCAGATGATTGTGGAGCTTCAGGATTTCGTACGAGTTCCTGTATAATATCAGAATGTATGGTCTCATAAGCAATTCCATGCCAGCTAACCGCTAGATTATTCAAGTTATTTGGTCTAGTAAGCCTGAGCCCTACACTCTCCGTATGAATCACATCAAAGGGCCTTGATGCAGTTGCGCTTTCTGTTAGAAATTGTTTCCAAGCAACAATTTGGTCCAGAGATCCAGAACCCATAGGTCTCGAGAAGTGAAAATGGAGATTGCTCATATTAAAGGATGACGATGAGGTGGTGGAGGATGAAGACGATATTGTGAAGATATGAATCTCGTGGCCACGTTTGGCTAAGGCGAGATAGAGTGTCAGCGCGTGTCGCTCCATTCCTCCAGCCTGATTTTTTTCTGGCCATTTCTTGACAAAGAGAGCAACTTTAAGGAGTCTTTGAGGTGGTTTTGATGAGTAGACGAGATTGTTCCAAGCTTTTGGGTATTTAAGGAGATTAAATGGTACATTTTCTTTGTTCATTTGGACATGGTTTAGTACTGGCATCTGGACATTATGACAATAGCCATAGCCAATGAAATAAGACCAATAGAGGAGAGGAATGGATGATAAGACCGAGAGGAAAACAAGAATGCAGCTAGAAGATCGGAAACTAGCGGAAATAGTGGTTTGATGTTTTGCCATAACAGTTTAATATCAAGAAGAAGATTGAGTACTAAAGGATATATAATCTTGGCGTACAGTAGGAAGCATGGTTTCCATTGGAGTAAAAAGCTTAGGAGTAGTTTGTTATATTTTAAATGAGCAAATTAATATTAATTCATTGTTAATTAATATTAAAAGACGAATTTCTTAATTTGTGTGAAAAGAATAAAAAATGGACCGGAGGGAATAAGTTTATTATCTTTATTTCAGATCTAATACGGAGTTGCACATGATTGTGAGTTAGTTCAAAATAGTATGTACTAAATTAATACTCGCAGATATCTAGAAATCCCCTATTTAAGTTGACTATATTGATTAATGGATTTTGACCTCCGCAAAAATCTCCATATAGGGTGGTGTGCATTCCTCAATATGTGATGATATAATACTCCACGCACCATGCTCTTAGATTAGGTTAGGTGGTTTTGTTAAGAAAATTGAAAGACATAAAAGATTTAAAAAACACAAAAAATTCTATACTCACATTTAGTTAGTTTCTCTCTCTTTTTTTCCTTTTCTAGTTTTTAGTCTTTACGTCTTCATTTTATTTGATTGGACTAGTTTAAGGAAAAAAAAAGATCATAAAATTTGTGGTCTAAAAAAATAAGTTTTAATTAAGCATTTGTAGAGTTATACATCATCTCATTTAATAAATGAAAAGTTTAAAATTAAAAGTGCTTCTAAATATAAAAGGTGTCATCAGTTTTGGAAAAAAAGAAAGTGTACTGCATAAAATAGGATTTCGAGAATGCTATTTGTTTACTCGATCCGTTCGTGGTTACTAAAAGTAGTTGTTTTAAATTATTTGTCATTTTAGAAGTTCAAGATAAAATTAATTAATAATAATTGTTCTTGAAGAGGGAGATTGCACATAAATAGAATAAATATTCAATGAAGAGATATTTTATGTTAAGGCATAAATAAGGGTAAAATAATTTAATCCCTTATCTAATTAATGTTTGTTTCTTAAGAGACGTGTAAAAGAGAAACACGACGGATAGTTTGAGACGAAGGGAGTAACATATTTGCAATTTTAGTTTTATTTATCATTCTTAGCAAAAAAGTAATTGAATAGGTTGTACAAATGCGATAGGATCCAAGGATGTAGTTTAAACATGATTTTCGAAAATGAGATTCATTTCTTTATTTTATTAAGTTGTAACTTTATTGCAAGAAGTTAAAAAAAGAAAAGAAAAACTCCGACATATTCGGCGGAGAAAAGGAGATAGTCCCGCATATTTAGGAGTAGCAAGTGCTGTCCCTAGATATTAGAGTGAGTTAGCACACTGAAATCAACGGGCAGAAGAATAATAGACACATTTGGGGATACTCATCTTCTACTTCTGTTTCGCCTCTCATTTTTCTAAATTATTGACATCAACATAAGTCTATTACGTTATAGTTTTTGTGCTTTCTTGCTAAACCTAATCTCAGTTAATCTTTCTGCAGAACTCATTCAAGTCCAGCCATCTACTTTCCCCTATTGTTTTGGGCTATAATGCTTGGTTTGTCCGTTAAACATCCTTCGTCGAAAAATTATATTGTGTAAATAAGTAAAATAATTTTTTTGTTTGTAAATATATTAAGTTTTAAACACTTTTAACACAACTGAAAATGTAGCTTAGGCCTCATTTGTTTGCACTTAATGGAGGTCTGAATCTTAATCATTTAGATCTTAGACAT